>WNHD01003161.1:0-13269 GCA_011057455.1 Ganaspis sp. Gsp50
AAATGTAAAATACGGATGAATACTTTTTTAAAATTCTAATTGATCCAAACAAGTGTAGTGTTTCCAATAGACACAAAAATCCGTCTTTTTTTATGCTGAATAAAATGCAAAAAGAAAAGTTTCAAAAAAATTTCAGGAACCCATTCAAATTTTCAAAAACGTGAACCATGATTTTCTTTAATAAAAAATGTAAAATACGAATGAATACTTTTTGAAAATTCTAATTGATCCAAACAAGTGTAGTGTTTCCAATAGACATAAAAATTCGTCTTTTTTTATGCTGAATAGAATGCAAAAAGAAAAGTTAAAAAAAAATTTCAGGAACCCATTCAAATTTTCAAAAACGTGAACCATGATTTTCTTTAATAAAAAATTTAAATTACGGGTGCATACTTTTTTAAAATTCTAATTGATCCAAACAAGTGTAGTATTTCCAATATGCATAAAATTTCTTCTTTTTTAATACTAAATTGAATACAAAAACGAAAATCCAAAAAAAATTTCAGGAACACATTCAAATTTGCAAAAACGTGAACCATGATTTTCTTTAATAAAAAATTTAAAATACGGATGCATACTTTTTTAAAATTCTAATTGATCCAAATAAGTGTAGTGTTTCCAATAGACATAAAAAATCGTCTTTTTCTATGCTGAATAGAATGCAAAAAGAAAAGTTTCAAAAAAATTTCAGGAACCCATTCAAATGTGCAAAAACATGAACCATGATTTTCTTTAAAAAAAAAAAAAATTTAAATCTGGATGCATACTTTTTTAAAATTTTAATTGAACCAGACACGTGTCGAAAACGTTATTATACTCAAATTGGGGTACTTTTTTCTGGGGAATCGAATGCAAAAAGAATATTTAAGTAAAAATTTCAGGAACCCATTCAAATTTTCAAAATCGTGAACCATGATTTTCTTTAATAAAAAATGTAAAATACGGATGAATACTTTTTTAAAATTCTAATTGATCCAAATAAGTGTAGTGTTTCCAATAGACATAAATATTCGTCTTTTTTTATGCTGAATAGAATGCAAAAAGAAAAGTTTAAAAAAAATTTCAGGAACCCATTCAAATTTTCAAAAACGTGATTTTCTTTAATAAAAAATGTAAAATACGCATGAATACTTTTTTAAAATTCTAATTGAACCAGACAAGTGTCAAAAACGTTATAATATTCAGATTGAGGTACTTTTTTCTGAGGAATCGAATGCAAAAAGAATATTTAAGAAAAAATTTCAGGATCCCATTCAAATTTGGAAAAACATGAAACAAGATTTTCTTTAATAAAAAATTTAAAATACGGATGCATACTTTTTAAAAATTCTAATTGATCCAAACAAGTGTAGTGTTTCCAATAGACATAAAAATTCGTCTTTTTCTATGCTGAATAGAATGCAAAAAGAAAAGTTTTAAAAAAATTTCAGGAACTTATTCAAATTTGCAAAAACGTGAACCTTGATTTTCTTTAATAAAAAATTAAAAATATGCATGCATACTTCTTTAAAATTCTAATTGATCCAGATAAGTGTCAAAAACGTTATAATGCTCAAATTGGAGTGCTTTTTTCTGGGGAATCGAATGCAAAAAGAATATTTTTAAAAAAATTTCAGGAACCCATTCAATTTTGGAAAAACGTGAACCATGGTTTTCTTTAATAAAAAATTAAAAATATGCATGCATACTTTTTTAAAATTCTAATTGATCCAGACAAGTGTCAGAAACGTTATAATATTTAATTTGGGGTGCCTTTTACTGGGGAATCGAATGCAAGTAGCAAATTCTAAAAATTCAGGAAGAATTCAAGAATGAATTCAAGAATTTATAATTATCCAGGAATTATTAGGTACCTTAAAAATTGCGTATGTTTTTATATCGATTTGTATGCAAAATGAAGGTTACGATGTAATTATCTTTTCTACATGTGTGATTTTGGAAGTGACGCACATTTCGAGCATATCTGATGAAATTTAATTTCCGTAGTGAATTTTTTGATGAAATGCCAATAATGCTTTTAAGTTAATGCGAATATCTTCTTGTTTTATAATTCAATCATAAATTTTATCATGTATAGTTTTTCTGGCATATTTTTTTCTTTCGTGTTGTGAACGTAGTTAATGCAATTTTAATAACCAATATATTGTAAGATGTAAGGAGACGAATGAAGTTTTTTACTCGGATGTATAAAGTACTAGGAAAAAAGAGCAAGTCCTTATCATCCTGGGGCACACATACCTTTTTCTGAGTCAGTTCTCGTTTCAGCAGCTCACAGTCTTATTTTTACGTCTTTAACACCCTTATTTTTCTGCCTTTGGTGTCTTTAGGGCAGCGATACCTAATACCTACTTCCTTGTCAGTGGAAAAGTTGCTATAAGCGAAAAAGCTATATTTCAGGGTAAAATGTAAAAAAAAACACGAAACAGTTTAAATTGTGATTTCAAGAAGAGCACGAACATTAAAGTGCTACAAATTTTAAACGAGAAAGGTTATTAAAAAATTATAAATCGCTTCAGATTTTACGAGAGTTTTAACTATTTCTTGACTTTTTTTAACATTCTCAAGTGTTATATTTGAGATAAAAGTTAGAAGTTATAAGTCAGTTAAAGTTTAATTCCAATGAATAAATTAAATAAATTATCTATAAATATGTAATTATGATATAATCATGATAATACTGATTTTGATTTGTCGTTAAATCTTTTGTATCGGCTTTTATAAAATATCCAGTGCTGGTTTACCCGAAAATTGAATTTTGATGATATTTTGCTAAAATTAGGAAATAATGCTTGAATCTATTGTCATGATGAAGTATAATTACATTCGAATAACGACATACTGTCTCTGACGAAAATACGAAATCATAATTTATTCATTGATCACTCCGGCAGTTAGGAGAAATTTCGTGGTTTCTGCTGCATTCTATACTTGGTTAGGATTTGTGTCTAGAATATTATTTATTTTTAGAATCATTAAAACAAAATGGTATTATAATTCCAATTGGATAAAGAAGGAAATAATTTTTATTTCCTTCTTTATCCAATTGGAATTATTTTTTCAAGAAACGAAATATTTGAACGAAAACAATTTGTTGAAAAACTCACAACTTTTTTATTGCAATGCCTTTTGATTAATGCAACCATAAGAATAATAGTAATTCTAATATTTTCGTATCCATGCCTGCGAGAGATATTTTAAAAATGTGTATTTTTGGAAGTTCTTCGAATAATAAAATAAATTTTTAAAGCACTTGCTGAATTTTTTAAGCAAGTGATTTTCGTCGTCTTTTTCGTTTAACTTGAAAATCACATTTTTGGAATGTGTCAACGTTCTTTTTTCAATTTTTAAATAGATGTCCCATAATTTCTTTATAAGACAATTTGCACAAGGTCTATAATTATTGCGAAGAATGACAGTAATTTATTATTCTGTTTTATATTTCATGAGGAGTTTAAAGTGTTTGACTATAAATATGTATAAAGCTGTCTTCGCAATCTACTTTCCTTCATACGTTTATTTCAAAATGCGTATGTTCGTGTTACAAATTTGTCAGTACCAAAGCGCTATTCCGTAATTACTTTTCTGCAAACAGAATCGAACGCCACTCTAGCAGTAAATTAAATCGAAACCCCTACATTATTCAGTCCTCTGGCTCTCAGTCTATAGCAATTGTAATCATTAACCCGCATCGTGGACTCTCTGTGGTATTGAAAACATTCCACGAAAGTCGGCTATCTCATAACATACTATAGATCTTTAATCAACACCTTATAAAAGTCAGAAAAATTACTGCATACAAATATTTTTTTAGAAAAATGTTTATTTTTGTTGTTACTAAAGAAATTTAATTACATTAATATTTTACGTATTTTTTAAATTAAATTACTTTTCAACTTATTTTTGTTGTTACTAAAGAAATTTAATTACATTAATATTTTACGTATTTTTTAAATTAAATTACTTTTCAACTTACCCTATTTTTTACTATTCATTATTTTTTAGATTACGTTATTGTTTAGATTACATTATTTTTTAGATTACATTATTTTTCAGATCACATTATTTTTTAGATTACATTATTTTTCAAATCACATTATTTTTTAGATTACAGTTTTTTTAGATTACAGTTTTTTTAGATTACATTATTTGTACGATTCTCCGCCTAGAATTAAATTTATCATTTCTTTCATCTCTATTAATTACGTAGAAGTGGAATATTCTATCTTTTTGATTCCTGATACTGGAAAGTTTTTATTTTACGATCCATTGAAAGGAAAATCAAGTTTTTCATTTTCTTCTACTTTTCACGTTCTTCTTCGTAGGATCGGAAACATTTTACGAACCTCTTCGTTAGATTATAATTATTCAATTCTACTTATGTTCTTCCACACGCTGTTATTTATTATCATTACTTTTAATAGAAAAACGTTTGTTTTATTTTCACGATCCTTTCCATAGTAGTAGAAACATGTTTTTTTAAACCTTTTACGATCTTCTCACAGGATCGGAAATCTTTCACTTCATCCTCTTCTCATTTCTTCTTTATCTTCTCTGTTTATATATTTCTCTTTTTACTTTTTCTTCTTTTTTCTTCTTTTTTCTTCTTTTTTCTTCTTTTTTGTTCTCTTTTTGTTCTTCTTTTGTTCTTTTGTTCTTTTGTTCTTTTGTTCTTCCTTTTTTCTTCCTATTTTTTTTCTTTTATTTTCCTTCTGTTTCTTCTCTTTTTCTTGATGATTTTTTCACCAAGAAAAAACTTTTCTTCCACTTCCCTTCAGTTTTCTTTCCACTTTTTCGTCACGTTTTCTTTGTACTTTTGCTTCATCTGCTTGAGGTTGGATCCATGCTGTCTGGAATTCAATCGTTAAAAATCATTTGCAGGCTTAAAAATGAACAGAGCGAGGTGAATGAAATGACTATCTGGCCATTAACGGCGAGTTTCCTTTTCTTAAAAGGTGGGCTCACTTTTAAATCGACGGTTGACTTGGTGATTTGAAGAGAGGATTCGAGGTATCGTGTAATGGGCACAGTTCGACCGCCCAATCTTGATTTCGTCGAGAAAGAAGTAAAAGCAATGAGCAGACAAGGGTAACGGAGCGGGTTACTCCGGTAATAGCACCGGAAACTACACTTACCACGAGTTCCGGTGCTTTGAGCCCTTTCTACTCTTTCGACTTTGTACGAGGCTTCTTATACTTCTGGCATGGCCATTTACTTTTCGCTATATCCGACGACCATGAATCCAACTCAGACGTACCTTGCAATTCCAAAGCACGATGTGCACTTAGTATTCGAGGATCGAAAGGTATTGTAACAAATTCCACTTCTGTTTAACTGACTAGAAAGAAAATCCCATAAAACTAGTTTTACATCCAAGACGCTGTTTTATCAATTTTAATCATTGGACAATGTTTTATTACACCGTACACGATAGCTTGTTTATCTAATTCATTTTATTATTTTGGAATTATTCATTCATTAATCAAAGTTTGAACGCACTTTACTGATGTCTAATGTTATACAATAACACAGATTTAAATCCAGACAGTAGAAAAAGCAAGCATAGTCAGACCAACAGAGTAGTATTTAAAATCTGGTATTTAGAACCTAATAGTAGAAAAAGCTTGTATAGTCAGACCAACGCAGGAAGAAAGATTTAGAACGAGTCAGTAGAAAAAGATTTTATAGTCAGACCATCGCAGAAAGAAAGATTTAGAACGAGTCAGTAGAAAAAGCTTTTATAGTCAGACCAGCGCAGGAAGAAAGATTCAGAACGAGTCAGTAGAAAAAGCTTTTATAGTCAGACCATCGCAAGAAGAAAGATTTAGAACGAGTCAGTAGAAAAAGCTTTTATAGTCAGACCATCGCAGAAAGAAAGATTTAAAACGAGTCAGTAGAAAAAACTTCTATAGTCAGACTAAGGCAGGAAGAAAGATTTAAAACGAGGCAGTAGAAAAAGCAAAAACAGTCAGACCAACGCAGTAGAAAAGAGTTGAAACTATACAGTAGAAAATAGTTTATACCATACAGTAGAGAAAGCAAGTATAGTCAGACCAATTCAGCAAGTAAGGTTCAAAATAAAACAGTAGATAAAGCAAAAATTGGCAGACTAAATTAAGCACTAGCTTGCTTCTTCTACTGTCTTATTTTTAATCTTTTTTGTTTCGTCGGTCTGACATTGTTTGCTTTTTCTACTGTCTGCTTAAAAATCTGTCACATTGCGTTGGGCTGACTATGTTTGCTTTTTCTACTGTCTGGCTTTAAATCGTTCTTACTGCGTCAGGCTGACTATGTTTGCTTTTTCTACTATCTGACTTTAATTCTTTCTTACTGCGACTGTCTGACTATGCTTGCCTTTTCTACTCTCTGTTCTTTCTACTCTCTGCTCTTTCTGCTCTCTGTTCTTTCTACTCTCTGTTCTTTCTACTCTCTGTTTTTTCTACTCCCTGTTTTTTCTACTCTCTGTTTTTTCTACTCTCTGTTCTTTCTACTCTCTGTTTTTTCTACCAATTTCTTGTGTAAATTTGACTAAAAGTAATGATCACTTTTATTAAAATAAAATGAATCAGTCCAGTTAAAGAGCAAATGTACACTTAACTGAAATACACATATATCGGATTATTCAAACTGGTTTGAACTGTATATTCAAAAGGAGTTAAAATCTGTTGGGAATGAAATTGGTAAATAATGTGCAGAAAATGCAGAGCGGAGAATAGAGTAATGGATACTTTTGACCGCATTAGTTAATGTATCTGGCTGCAAATGAAGGACGTTACTTTGATAGGATGTGTCGAGTGGCAACGAGTTGAGCTTTTCACGTTGATTAGATAGATGAAGAGAGCAGCTCAAGCTACTCTATGGAGAGAACTGAAGCTCTGGTTGCTGGAAGGGGCGCGTTTGAAGCTGTTTGTTACTGTTCGCATCAAGCTCGAGCCCTCACTTTCTTTTCGCCGCACGTTCCTCATTTTTATTTCGACTCTCTAATAAAACCGTGGCTTGCTCTAATTTTGTTTGAAGCTATTCGTTCGCTGGGTGCTACTTCATTCAACCACAAATCACGTTTGCTTACTCTGACAGATGTATATCTATCTTTACAAAAATGCCTCTTCACCTGTGTAAGTAAATACCAACTGTTCATACTCTTCTTTGTTCCAACCAATTCTACAATCAATAAAATTTACGACCGTTGGATTGATTACCCACTGCCCGACTTTTTTCATCAATATCGCGCTCAAACTATCTGCAAATGAAAATTATGTTTTCGGCTTTTTTTATAAATGGCTTTTTGGGGTATTTGTGTTTATTGATTTTTGTTTCAATTCTACGTTCAATGGATTTGGGTTTTGAACAATTCTAAAAGCAAATTAATCGAATTTAAAACAATTTTACATTCAATCAACACAAATTTCAATCAAGTGAAAATTCAATAAACAAACTTCAAATAAAACTCAATTTACCAAAATTTCTATCAATTTCAATAAGATTTCCAGATTTTTATTAATTTTGAATTCAGTCTATCAAATCTTTCATTTATTCTCAAATTTTTTAAAAGATGAATCATCTTATTCCTTCATTAGTATTTTAATAACTTTGAAAGCTTTTTAATAGCTTCAAATATATCAAAAAAGAAAAACAAAGAAAACAATCAAACTTTGAAAGTAAGATTCCTTGTTTTTGCCAAATGTAGACAAATTTTCTGCATGCAAATAAAAAAAGATTTTCTTGAAATAGATGAAAATTTACACGCGGAGGGAATGAGCTTAAAGAACCCCAAGTATAACGTAAGCTGATTAAGCTCAGTGTTACCGGGTCGCCTGTAAAAGTCCTTAAGAATCGATTCTATCCATCGCACTATAAACTGACATTATGCGAATCAGTGAATTTCGACGACAATCACTTACAAGTACACCACAATAATGTTATCCTCCATACATGCTTGTATATCCATATTTTCAAAATTTTCCATAATTATCATCAAAGTGGACAAAAAATTTCGTCCATTATCAACTATAATAATAAAATTATAAAATAATAAAACTATTACTACAATAATACAACTATAACAACAATAATAAAACTATAACTACAATAATAACACTATAATTATAATAATAAAACTATAACTACAATAATAAAACTATAATAAAGTCACATAATAATATCACATTTCTTCACATATATTTGTAATAAATCCAGATGCTCGCAATAAACAAAAATGATCGTAATAAATAAAAATGATCGTAAAAAACAAAAAACGGTCGTAATAAACAAAAAAATACATGAAAAACAAAGGTTTTGGGTCATCAAGAATTTAAGTACTTCTTTTTGAGGGTTTTATGAATTTTTTTAAAAAAAGATAATGCAATGCATTTTCAGAGATTGGAATCTTGGTGGCTGCATTTATTCCTGGTGAATACTTCTATGCAAACGGGTTTGGGTTCTATCTCTTTTAAGCAGTGCTAGATAAGCAAAACAAAACATGAGGATCCCAAACGAACTCACATGGCATTAGCAAGTCCTATTCGTTTATGTCGACTTGAATTTAAATTTACGTAGCTCCCCAGCTAGTCATCTTTCGGTAAAACGTATACCCACTCCGCATGCAAAATTTCATATGTCATCTACAGAATGTGTGACCCACATTTCGCAGCTCATAATAATTTTAATCAGATACAAAATTTTCAATTCTGCCTTCCTCGGCGCATTTTTGTAAATAAATTCCATTCGTTGATTATTTTTCTTTACGATTCTTAGAGCCAATTTTTGTAAATAAATTTCGTTCCTTCTTTATTTTTCTTTGCGATTCTTAGAGTCAATTTTCGTAAATAAATTTTGTTCCTTAATTATTTTTCTTTGCGATTCTTAGAGTCAATTTTCGTAAATAAATTTCGTTCTTTAATTATTTTTCTTTGCGATTCTTGGAGCTGATTTTCGTAAATACATCCCGTTTCTTAATTGTTTTTCTTTGCGATTCTTGGAGCTGATTTTCGTAAATACATGCCGTTCCTTAATTGTTTTTCTTTGCGATTCTTGGAGCCAATTTTCGTAAATAAATTCCGTTGCTTAATTATTTTTCTTTGCGATTCTTGGAGCCAATTTTCGTAAATAAATTCCGTTGCTTAATTATTTTTCCTTGCGATTCTTGGAGCCAATTTTCGTAAAGAAATTCCGTTGCTCAATTATTTTTCTTTGCGATACTTGGAGACAAAATAGCCAAAATATGAGAAAGAAAAATAGAAGGTAAAGAAAAATATAAGAGTAAGAGAAAGTGAATAAAGAATATTTTTTGTAAAATTGTGAATAGATGAAAGAAACGATGACTAAGAATATTTGTGAATAGGAAAACAATCGCTAAAAGAGTATGCAAATTTTATTTTCGCTCTTTTGGTCAGAGTGTACAAATTTTATTTTCGCATTTTTAGACAGAAGTTATTATTATGATTATCGTCATTATCATAATCATTATCATTAAGGGGAAAAAATTAACAACAGCGGCTTTAGACAATTTGTAAAAAAAAATCTTGAATCTAAAAGCTTTTTTAATTAACTAAAATTGTCATTTAATTATTTTAACTAATTGGCTATTGCATATTGCAATCTATATTAACTATTACAATTTACAATAATTTAAAATTTTTTAATTTTGTAATTTTTTTAATCAGCTTTATGATTGCTTTTGCGATAAAAATACTTTGATAAAATATTTTTATCTACAGATAAAAGTAATTTTATCAATAGACGCTTTTATCAATAGATGCTTTTATCAATAGATGCTTTTATCAATAGATGCTTTTATCAATAGATGCTTTTATCAATAGATGCTTTTATCAATATTCCTTTTATCTATAGATAAAAGTTATTTTATCAAACTCTTTTAAAGAAAAATAATTATCGATATAAAGGAATCCTGAAACGCGAAAGAAGCGAATTACGTGAAAAATTGAAATACGAAATTTGAACGGAAACAAAATGTGATGTATGCAAATTAATGATTGTTCCTTTGAAATGGCATAAAATTGGATAAAACAGGCATCTCTGGAATTTATGTCTTTTTATGGTATATCATAGCTGTCAGTTTTGTATACATTGGCTAAAAATGCGGTTCGATTTATAACCCTACGTATGTCGTGAATGTATAAAGTTGGATGACGAGAACCATGCACTCAAGCATTTTACTCGAGCGAAATTGGCTCGGTGGTGATCGGTTTAAACGAGCAAAGCGTTAATGCACGTTGACCCGACATTGCCAGCTGCATTGTGCAGGAAGGCCTGTAAATAATTTCAGTCGCCTATCTCCGAATTCACTCGCGTTCCCAAATCGCCTCTTTTGTAATGAAAACCCAAATTTCACGCATCGTTTTTTGAAATGACGATTGCAAGTTATTGAATAATTAATTGCCGGACTCATATCACCTCTTTTAATTCTTCAAAGAACAAAACAGCCTCCATTCACTCCACTCTCCCTGCGTGCTTCAAATTATTTCATTACCACGCTGAAAATTGTTTATTTCTCCATTTTTACGATCTTGGCACAACTTTGCTGGGATTTTTTCATTTCTCTGTCAATATCACTGTTAAATTTGAAAGAAATGCTGAAAGGAAATTTTCGAAAGGCTCAAAGGTGAAAAAAGGGGATAAAAGGATTAGACTGGATTAAACAAAATAATAAAAGTTAGAAAACAATAAAGGAGAATAAAAGAGAAAGGAACAATGAAGGATAAATAAAGGATAAAAAAGAACAATGAAGGAACAATAAAAGAGGATACAAAACAATAAACGATAAAAAGGATAAAAGAGGGGAAAATAAAAGATAAACAAAGCTTCCTCTTGAGGAAGCAAAAACAATAAATAAAAGAAGATACTAAAAAAGGTTAAAGTAGAAAAAAGGATACAAAAGTTTAGAAAGATAATGCACATTTAGAAATGTGAATTTTTTGCATTTTGAGAAACATCAGGGAAAGGAAAATGTTTAGAAAATATAATGAGAACTTAAAAACTTTGCAAGTTGTTTTTCACGGATACAGTGGCTGAAAATCAACAAATGAAATAGTGATGAAAGAGTTCTTTCAGAGTTGACAATAAAAACAGCCCTAAATAAACAGTCAGAGTTTTGTGTCCGTTGAGGGTTGAAAATATATTATTCTCTTTATAAAACATGAATATAAGATAAACATGTATCAAAATTTGTTTGATATCTTATGCATAGAAATGTATTATTTTTGTTAGATCGAAATAAAATGAAAATACTTTTATTCTGCAATATTTACAACTTTTATTTTTATTAACAATAACAACAAACAACAATATTAATAAACAACAAACTTTTTTATCGTTTATTTTCACTATAAAATTTTATTGTTTTCACTTTCTAGTTTTCTCAAATTTAATCATTCAGTTTTCAATACATTCATATATTTTTATTAATAAATATTAAGAGAGAGAAAAAATTTCTTGCTTCAAGCAAAAATGTATTGAATCCAACCTAATTTATTTTTAGAATCGAATATTTCTTTCTTCTTCATTGGAGTATTTCTTCTTCATTGAAATATTTCCTCTTGTTTTTGAAGTATTTCTTCTTGATTCCAATATTTTCTCTTGATTCCAATATTTCTTCTTGGTTCAAGTATCTATTCCTGATTCAACTATTTCAATCGTTTTTGTTAATTCTGTCTGATTCTTCTGTAGCATTTTTTCCATTTCGTTATGTTTTCATGTTTGGTATTTTTGCCTTTTTTAATAGTACTATATTTAGTCTCCATGTATCAAAAAAGAGTTGAATTTACATTATTATCTTGTCTTGATGTTTAGAAAAATTTTATGATCAAGATGATATATGACGATGGTTTATAATGAAAATACATTTTCTCTTTAATTTCTCGGAGTTGCTGTTATAAATTATAATTTACTTTTCGTCTTATTCCTTTTCCAATTCTATGACTTTTCTTTCTGTTTATCTGTTCTTATCGTGCATGCAGTGTATACTCTGTGAATTCTCTCGTTTACACAACATGCAACCTCTGTAGTGTGTATAGTTGTGACCTCATATCTATGTATTTTCACCCTCTCTGTTTTACCATTAACCGTTTCCAGCGACGTGGCTACCGCTGATGCTTTAAAGGACTTTCTACAATGTTAAAAAAGTTCCCATGAGATCATAAAACCGAATAATAGCTACAATTAACTAAGTACGCTATTCTTTAGATTTTATTACCAAACTGTAAAGAATTTCTCAACTTTAAAGCTGAATATATAAAAGAAAAGTATTTAAATGTAATTGAAAATATAAGTGAAAATATATAAATAAGAAATACATGGAATCTATTGATTATTATTTATTTATTTATTATTGAATTTATTTGATTATGAATCAAAATAAACGTATTTTCGTATAAATCAAAATGTAAGTAATTATAATATAAAAAGTTTAATGAATAAAATCTGTAATGAATAATATCTAGAATCGAAAATGAAAATTTTTTTAATTCTTATATATTCATGTATTAGGGGGATTCCAAATTCAGTAGAAAAAGCCAATACAGTCGGGCCAGCGCAATAAAAGATATTAATTAAATTTTGGACGAAGGGCCTAAAATAACATGGAGACTTTTAGAGCTTTTGTTTTTTTCCTTACGGGGGCCTTTTTGGCATCTCAAAAGCTTAGTGTCATTTCACAGACATCTTAAAAATATTAATATCTACCAATATTACATCATTTTTTGTAGAGAATAATAGAAATGACAATTTTTTTAAACTTTTAATTAAATTTGGACGAAGGGCCTAAAATAACATTGAGACTTTTAGAGCTTTTGTTATTTTCCTTATGGGGGGCTTTTTGGCATCTCAAAAGCTTGGTGTTATTTCGCAGACATCTTAAAAATATTAATATCTGACGATATTACATCATTTTTTGTACAAAATAATAGAAATGACAATTTTTTAAAACTCTTAATTAAATTTTGGACGAAGGGCCTAAAATAACATTGAGACTTTTAGAGCTTTTGTTATTTTCCTTACGGGGGGCTTTTTGGCATCTCCAAAGCTTGGTGTAATTTCGCAGACATCTTAAAAATATTAATATCTGACGATATTACATCATTTTTTGTACAGAATACTAGAAATGACAATTTTTTAAAAATCTTAATTAGATTTTGGACGAAGGGCCTAAAATAACATTCAGACTTTTAGAGCTTTTGTTATTTTCCTTACGGGGGGCTTTTTTGCATCTTAAAAGCTTGGTGTAATTTCGCAGACATCTTAAAAATATTAATATCT
>WNHD01003162.1:0-13265 GCA_011057455.1 Ganaspis sp. Gsp50
TTCTATCTTCCTCTCAAAAGTACCTGGAACGTGATGGAAATCATTCGCCTGAGAGGAGATTTTAGAATTTTCGCCGCGAATTCTTTATCTTTAATTCGAACTAGCATGAGTCGTCGGTGCATTCTACTGGCTGTCACTTCTCCTCCAGCACTCACGAGATCGAAATTTTTTCGTAAACTGTCCACTTGATTTTTTAATTCATTTGTCACTATTACAGCGATATTTTTCAAAGCTAATGTTTCGAGTAACTTTATCATGTAAAAATAGGATCTAGTTCTCTGCCAAGAGTCAGGCAAATATTGAATCAAGTGCGACAAACTGTCCACAATCACAACCCGGACCTGAAAAAAAGAATTTAATTTTACTTTATTGAATGGAGTAAATAATAAATAAATTTTTGAATTTTTTACATAAAGTAATTTATCGCCAAAATTTGGATAAAATTTAATAATTACCTCTGGGTGTTTGTCGAGTTGCTTTTGCAAAGAAGAAATAATGTCGTACAATTCGACCATTGTTTTGGGAGAAAAAACGGCAATGTTCTTCAAAAGTCTTTCTTCATTTAATTTCAATCTTCTGTATCGATTCCTGTATCCTTGGATCAGATCTGAAAGCATTTTTAGAATCTTGTCAATTGGTGTCACAAGAAAAAAACAAGCAAATTATAATGAAAATAATAAAATTAAGTAAAATAATTTTAATTAAAATAATGATTAAAATACTTATAATAATAATAATAATAGTAATAATAAAAATAATAATAAAAAAAATAATAATAAAGTTTATATAAATCAGCATCTTGTTTATTTTATGTAAAAAGGTATTTTCTTGTTGCCAGCTTACTCGTTAAATAAATAAATATTAATTAAAAAACATTCAAATTAAAATGAGGAAAGCTAGAAATAAATAACTCCGGATAGTATTTAAATTATAATTATTTTCATATTTTACAGTCAGTCTAAAAATACACAAAGTATTTACACTTTTTTTGCTTTAGAAAAACCTTTTCTTTTCTTAAAACAGTTCTAGAAAACTTCTCTTCAGCTTTTCACTTTTTTAAAAAAACAATTTCGAATTTTTCATCTTCATTTCTTACATTATTTTAAAAACAGTTTCTCTTCAAATTGTTCTTTTGTATTTTTGAGATAAATCGTACATTTTCTCTGTTAAACATAAATATTTTATATTATGTTTAAAATTTCGATATAAATCATCAGAGTATCAATTTTGATTAGTAATTGTGAAAAAATTCTGAAAAACCCACCAAATTTTGCAATTTTCACAAATTTCAGAAAGAAAACAATTTTAAGAAACATTTCCATGAAATTTCAAAAACAATTTTATTCCATGAAATGTCAAAAGCAATTTTATTCCATGAAATTTCATAAACAATGTTAAGGAACTTTTACTCCCTAAACAATTTTAAGGAACTTTATTCCATCAAAATTGTCTTCTAACAAAAATAAAATCCACATTTCAAAAAGTCTCATTTTTTACTTTTTACAAATTATTTTGAAAATCGAAAGCGAGGAATCCTGAGTCGAAGAGATTCGACTCCTTTTAACTCTCCAGTTCCTCGTTCCAAATAATTTCCATGATGCTTTTCTTCAATCTCGATTTGTCCGGATCGCTTCTTTTTGCCAATTCGCCGGCGACCAATTTTCCAAAGATTTCATCGGCACTTTCGTCTTTCTTGCAAGTGTCCAAGTACCTTTTTATAACAGAAGATAGATTCGCAATCGCACTTTCCGCAGAAAGGTCCCGCAGTCTCTTCCGTTTTTTCCTTTTTTTGTTGGAATTGTTACTTCTTTCGGAAGTGGATGATCCACTCTCGGAACAAGAAGCTTCATTTTGATAAACGACCTCGACATTATTTGGCACAGACGTTTCCAAATTCAGTGGATCAGGAGTACTCGAAATGGAATTGTGATTTTGATTCGATCCCACCAGCTGAACCATCACTGTTTTCGGAACTTGGACAAAGGATAAATTTCCGGGTTTGAAACCCACAGGCTGAGTGATTGCATTCGTTGGAATTGGCTTTATTTGGGTGAAAGATTGTCCGTTGAAAACTGTCGTATTTGCATTCTGATTGATTGCATTTTTTATTAATTTTGAATTGAGACTCCTCGGCTTTTGATAGACGCTGGAACAAAAAGAGAAATTTATTAGAATTTAAAATAACTTAACGCGACAACAAAATTTATTTTAAAAGAATTTCTTTTGATTTTAAAGAAGTTCCTCCAAATAATTGAAAGAATTAATTTAAATTAATTAAAGAACTTTGTTTTTAAAAGAACTTATTTGCCTTGAGAGTGAACAAAATTTAAAAAGGTACAAAAGAATAAAATTGAACAAGAGAATAATGAAAAAAGACATTTTTCGAGAAAATTTGTAGACGAAATTATTCTTTACTTTCTCCGTTTGATGAATGGCTCTAAAAATCTCAATTCTTCGTAGAAGGCCCAAGGGGTTGATTTAAATTTCTTTTTCCCGGTTCGCTCGCACTCCTCCTGCATTCTTTTTTCCTTGGAAAATTTCTCCCGTAGCCTGACCCATCTTTGTTGACAATCGTAGACTAGAATGAAAAAAGTATTGACATTAAAATCTCGCAATTATTGTAATAAGTATTTTCGTGTCGCCTAACTTTGAAATGAGCATAAAGAAATGAAAAATCAGTAATATGAAATGATAAAACTCATAATGAAAATGTGACGAAAAATATTTTTTGATGTGCAAAAATTATAAAAATTAATGAAGAGTATGAAAACGAATGAAAATATTAAATAAAAAACGAACGAAAATAATGAATAAAGAATATAAAAGCGAATGAAAATAATTCTTTGCATATTTAAATAATAGTTTGAATAATTCGTCAAATTTATTGCTTTAGTTGATAATTAATCGCAGGAGTTTTAAACAAAATTTGCATATCTAAATTTTTTAAATTCATTTAATATTTATTATCGAACGTACCAGTTAGATTTAAAGTAGCAGCGATTTCACGCCAAGTCTGTTCTCTTTTTTCAATGTCTTTGAAATCCTTTAATTCTTTATTGTACAAATGTGAATTTTGTTTTACTAAATCAATTAGTAAATAATCTCCTTCTCTGATTTGTTTTATTTCTCCTCGATTTTCAGTATAATCTTGATGATCTGCCATTCTAAAAAGAAAACAAACTTGCTTCAATAATGAATAAAATAATAAATGAAACTTTTAAATTACAATTCAATTTACGATTTAATTTATTTTAAATTACAAATAAAAGCACATTAACAATAAAAACAATTGTTTTAAAACTAATATTTAAAACTTATTCTAAGTTACAGTAAATTACACTAATTTTTAATAACCTTTTAAAACAAACCTTTTGTTTTGACACACAATTAAATTAAAAATTCTGTGACACATGTTTGAAAAGCACAAAATTATGTTCTCAACTGTCAGCAAATTAAAAATATACCAAAATATTTCACTCTTTTTGTGCTTTATGGTTATAATCTTCGTGGTTGCAATTTTCATAAATTTAAGGTTAAAATTCGTACTTTCTTCAGGTATAAATATACGTTATAAACACGTTATTTATTAATATATTATTTATTATACAGCAAATTCTAATATGTATACACAATTTTACAAAAACTGGATAAAACTGAGCTTCAAATTTTTTAAAAAATGCAAAAATTGCATTTAAATTTCAGAAACTTTTGTGCTTTATTATTATATATAAAATTTGTACACTTTGTACTTCAAAAAAATAATATTAGAAAAAAAACAAGAAACCTAACCTACAATTTTTTTAAACTAATTTCTTTTCAGTAACAAAAATTTGTGCCAAAAAACCAAAGGATAGAAATGAAAACCGAAAGAGGAAATTTTCCGAAAATCTTTGCGGACTTGAGTAGTAAAAATAGAGAAAATCATGCTAATTATACAATCGTACTTACGTTGTTCATTTGTTTGAACTTGAACAGAGTTGCGTTTCTTTGAAAACAATTCTTTTCTCCTCACATTTCAAGTACTCGAAAGCTATTTTGCAATTCATTCAAAATTTTATCACGTGTTTTTCAATCCAAAACTTGTGAAAATTTGGATTGGTTGACATAAGACTTTAGCTTCCTATTCTGTTTTTACTACTTTTCTTTTGCATTTTTGACTCTTGAGCTTTTCACTAAACTTTTAATAAATATCACAAGCTAGACAGAAAATTGAGAATCTTTTAAAAACCTTTAAAAAACACAAAATATATGCAATATTTGGAAAAAAACATGTAAGTTTTTGTTGCACAACTTAACTCAACATAAACTCTTTTACGTCTTAAAAAACGAGCATAAAGGACATTATGTAATCAGCACGTAATGCCATTGGTGGAAACGTTTCTTACTGTTTGTACAGAGCTTAAGAAAACTGACCAATCACGTTTCGTGCCGCGATTCTCCTGCATCTTTATTTGTCTAATTATTAAACCACATCTCGATACGTTTGGCGGGAGTTTTCAATACGAAAAATAAACTGTAAATAAAGAGATTATTTTGCAAAAATTCAATGTGACAAAGATATGACAAAAGCATAGCAAAGATAATAAATAAACAATTGAAAATAACTAACGACACAATCAGAATGATCGAAATTCAAAAAAATCGTTTTGAAAAATCGATTCCAATCGATAGTCGAACCATCTTCGAGAAACATAACCTCAAAAAACAATTTGAAAAAGGTAAACAAACTTCGTGCTTTTTCTTTTTTTGTGTTTTATTTATTTTGTTGCATTGTGAAATAATGATATAAAGAGGAAAAGATAAGTTGAAATAACTGGAGGATAACATGGATGGAGTAGAATTCGTGAAAGAACTCTTAAAAAATTGGTTTAACGACAAATGGGGTTTGGTGGAAAATGTCGCAAATTTTGAAAACGTAAATGATATAAACAATGACATTTTTTACGTCAACACTTGTCACGTTTGTCACTGTCTAGGGAGTGAAAAAAATTTACGAAGATGCAGCGATTGTCAAATGATTTCTTACTGCGGAAGCGATCATCAGGCAAAACATTGGCCCTCTCATAAAAAATTCTGCAAAACTGTCAAACGAATTATTTCCAAAAATGGATTTTCAAGTATTTTCGGTAAAACTAAAGGAATTGGCAAAGAAAATTGGGCAAGTTTTTACGTATTTTGTCACGCAAATTTCTGCTAAAAGATCTTGTTATAAAGAATTTTGTTTACTATTTATTATTGTTGTTTCTTATTGTTTATTATTATCATTATTGTTTATCGTTTGTTATTTTCTTTTCTTTTCTTTCAGATAAAAGTGAAAATGAACGCGATGTTATTCGTGACTCTGCATCTTGGGAGAGATCTAACACCCTGTGAAAAAAATATGTTCAAATTCCCAAGAAATTGTTGCGTTTGTCAGGAAACGGATCCAAAATCACTGACGAACTGTCTCAGCTGCGGAAATTCGAGTTTTTGTCAACAACACATTTCCGATGCAAGCCACAAAAATTTCTGTTCATCGTTTACTTCCTGCTACACTGTCGATCTTTTGAAAAATCTCACTGACAAGATACCAATCAACAAAATCGTCTCAATCCTTCTAAATTCATCAGGCATCGATTTTGTCCCCGTCTCGCAAAAAAACACAAAATTCGCTTCAATGCACGAATTTCTCGAGAGTAATTTTAAAAAAATTATTAACACGCGTCGAGGAAAGTGCGATGCGGAAATTTACGAATTTTTCATTTCCGAATACTTCACAAGACCCTTGACTCTATTGGCTGCTAAAGAAATTTTAAATTTTGAGCCAGAAGGAAATATGACTGTTCATGTGCTTGGGTCGAATTTTTTGGAGCTGAATGAAATTTGCGCCTGGGAGGTTGTTCTGCACCTGGTGCCGAAAATTCAGAGACTGAAGATCATTTTAATTGGACCAGAACTTTGTAATGATGAAATAAAGCCCGATCTTTGTGAAAATTGTCGTGGGAGAATTTTGGAAGTGGAGATTTGTAATCGTTTTTATCACGATTTCGAAGACGAAGATGTGAATTTGATTGTTGGATTCAATTTGGGAATCAGTGAATTCGAGAATCCTGGATCGAAGGAAGACACTTGGAAGCCGACGATATTAAAATTGGCGGAGAAACGAGTGCCTTTTGTTTTGACTTCTTACACTCTGGAAGAAGCGAAAAAAGAGCAGGAGAGAATGTGTTATTTTTTAGGCAATGTCACGAATGTTTTTTGTAAAAATCAATTTTCGAGTCTGAAACCTGTTAGAGATTTCGAAACAGAGGAAATTTTTTATCAGAATAATTACATGACTGTTTATGAGAATTTGAAAAAAGTGTAATTAATGTTTGTGGTCAATTATTGTAGTGTGTGCAAATATTTGTAAATAATTTGAAAAGTAGGAATAATTTAAGAGCTGCTAATAATTTAAAAACTGGAATAATTTAAAAACTAATTTGAATAACTGAAAATAATATGAATGAATGTTTTAAATCGAAATAAATTCACACTTACCTAAAAGTCGTAGTGGAGAGAAACCATTTCTTGTGTCAATGTAAATTACTTTTCCATTTAAGCCTCCGTAGACTTTTTCTAATTGAACTGCAATGCTTGTTTGAAAACTGGACAAATTTGAAATATTTCATAGATTTTACGAAATAATAGTTCAAACACAATAATTACAAAACAATAACAGCAAAATAATTAGAAACCAATCATTGCAGAATAATAATTTAAAAACAAAAATTACCAAATTTGTGATTTTCCGGAACCTGGACCTCCACATAATTCCGTTATTGTTCCACATTCAAATCCGCCATCAAGAATATGATTAAAATCTTCGCAAGGGATTAAAATTTTCTTTTTACTCGGTTCTTTCTATTGTCAATGAAAAACAAATCGATTATTAAAATTGTAAAAAATTGAAAACAGGAAATGTTAAAAAACTGAAAGAAAGGGATGCAAAAATTACATACGATTAATAAATCTATGGATTCCAAAGGTGTTGGAACCAATTTAATAGCACTTAATTCCTTTTCTGTGAGAAGTTTATGCGATTCTGAAAAAAAGTATAAAAATATACACCTAATATAATAAAAAAACAGTATAAAAATAAAAGTAATAAAATTACCATTTGCTTAGATTGTTCAAAATAATTTAGTGAACAATTAAACAAAAATACAATAGATGTAATAAAAAGGAAAATAAATATGCAACAATAGAAAAGATAAAAAACAAACTAAAGTGCTATTATTAAAAAATATAACAATATCAAAGGGATGAAACAAAAAACATAATTATCAAACACCTGGATTCTTTAGAATGTCCTCGAGGAAAAAATATCCGTGCTTAATTAGATTTTTCAAAGAATCTTGAGAAATTCTCAGAGTGGAAACAGGACGAAGCATGATTAGAGATTTTAAAACAAAAATAAAAACACTGCTGATATTAAATGATTACTCTAAAAGAATTTTCGATAATTTACTTTAAAAGCGCAAAGAAAAACAAATTTATTATCTACAGAAGTTATTTAATAACCACCGGGTGATAAATTCTAAACATTTTATTAAAATACTGTTTAAAAAGCAATTTGTAGTCACTTGACGGATAAGACGATTCTAACCTCAAATAATGACCAAAATAAAGTTTTAGCCCGCGCTTTCAATTTCAAATATTACGGAAGTTACACGTGCTTCCGGAATTTGAAAATATAAAAAAAGTATTACTGCAGTTTAAATACATAAGATAAATATTGTATGTTACAAAAAAAAATACATGCAAGTGATGCAAATAAAAGAAATGAAATCAGATGATGTAATTGTAAATATTAACAAGAATTGTAGAAAATTCTCGCGTTTACGGATTTAAGGCAAAATCACATGAATGCGAGTGCAATAAGAACGACCATAGCGTAAAGGAACACTCACACCCTCGCCAGCCAGCGCTGCGGAAGAAAGAAAGACGGGGCAAGGCCCAAGGATGAGAGTGTACCTTTAGTAAGTACATAGCAGAGTATAAAGGTTCTATCACACCCCCTTATATCTACCCATCTCTGCTTTTCCCCTGTATTAAGGCTCCTTCACACCTCGACGTCATCAGCAAGCAAATTTTACAAAAAAAAAAACAGTCAACATGTGAAAGTGACTTTAACTGTTGACATATTGTTTATTGTTGACAGTTCTTATAGTTCAATTTTTCTCGGCTTCCTCATACTGCTCAAAAAGTGACAGAAGGAAATAAAAAAAATTGTAAACCGTTAAACATTGTGAAGAATCAATGTTACATTATTTTCGAGATATTTTAATAATACCCAATAATTTATCAGAGTTTCTCCTTTTTATCTTGAGAATATTTTATTTTTAATGACAACAAGTGTACATAGAATTTCAGTTTTTGAAAATACCGTTGAATACTGAAAAAATTATCAAAAAAAGGTAAGTGAACAATTTTCTTAACATAAAGGTTATAAATAAAAGTGGACTATTTGTATATTTTATTTTATTACAAAAATGTGTTTACGACCTATAAGACATCAATAACATTGAGTAATTTAAAAATTAATTTTTTTAAATGAAATCCCATAGGTAAAACAGAATTTATTGTTTTATATAATTTAAATAATTTATAATTTAAATAATCCAGATTTACAATTTTTGAAAAGAAAAGGTATTATTTTAATTCACTTATCATCGATTTTTTCTAGATATTTAGAAACGTCAAAAATATTTTATTTTGTGTTCTTGAAGGTCGTAAAATTCAAAAAGTATTATTATTATTTTTATTATTATTAATTAATAAGATGGAATTATCAACCACTTCCGTTCAATAAATTATTGTTAATGTTACACAATTATTGCTGATAAGTTTTTCACTACCAAATTAACGAAACTTTTGATGTGGTCACGTTCTCAACGATTTGTTTGTAAACAGAGTGTGATTAATTTTCGATAACTAATTATAACGGTCGAAGATAATATTATGACTACAGTTTTAATTGAAAACCTAGTCGATATATTTTGATTTCATTTTCCCAATTTCAAATGTACTCAAAATTGCAATAATAATAATGAAAAAACTATCTGAATAATAGTTTGTGATATTATATTTTGTGTTTGAATTGGATACACACCAACCTCAATTAATCTAGAGAAATGTAAACAATCTTAGGGTGCATTCCCGTGCGGGAATGCAGGCGTCCCATGTGCATTGTGCGCTGAGTTTTAATGAGCAAAAAAGGCCAAATTCATACTTCTGTCTTTTTCTCTCTGATTACAACGCAACGGAAAAGGGTGACGTCCCATGACTTCGTTTTTCGTTGCATTGTAATCAGAGAGAAAGAGAGAGGTATTTTGTTTTCTTTCTCCTATTAAAGCACAATGCACAATGCAGTCATGGGACGCCAGACGCCAGCCAAATGCAGTCATGGGACGTCACCCTGAGAGAAATTGCAGCCTTAAATTAGACCTCTTCATATTATTATTTCTATCTTCCTCTAATTCATTCGTGATTGAACGAACTAGAGAAAGACAGAAGAACAAAAATAAAAAGGCACATTAGACTAAAGCTGAGTTTACACTATTTTTAAAAATTTTATTCACATTAATTTTTTATTTCTGGAATTTTGCAGGACTGAAGAAAAACGATTTTGCCTTGGCTTCATCTCCGTGAAAATGGATAATCTGGAATTGAAATTTGAAATTAACCTCCAGCGGCTTTGCTGCATTAGAATAGCCAGGATATTTTGGGAAAAGGCAGAAGTGAAGGTGGAAATTGAAAATTATTTCAAAGATCAAGATAAATTTAATAGCTCTGACGAAGATGTTGAATATGACATACCATTTGCTTCAAGTGCACTGTGTCCTGATAATTGGTATATATTTAGCAAACGAGTTTTATCATTCGTTAATGATTTATCACTTCCAGATAAATTCAAACGTCTCTTGAGACTCGTTACGCATACTTTGGGTGTGAGAATATTTCAATGGTTTATTTATGTTTCATATGAATTAAGTATTATGAACCCCTGTAGAATGGACTTCTTTTGGACATATTACGGTACACTCGATTTAAAAAGAATTTTTAAATTATGGTACGAAGAGAAAAAACTAGAACCCGTGCAACTTTTAACACTTGTCAGACATCTTTGTTTGGATGAGTACGTCTTTCCTGCGTGGAGTAGATATAGAAAGACTGGAGCCAATCAGGCGCCATATCCACCTGACGAATTTGAATATTTATTTTTTATTTGGATAAAACATTTTTTGGAAGTTTCCATTTATTCATTTCCTGATAATGAGAGAATTCAAATTAAAGCTTATTTTGAAGAAGGACGGCTCTTTTCCGAAAATATCTTAGATAACACTCGTATGTTAAACAAAGTAATGTTATATGATGAATCTTTGTCAGTGGTATATATTTGGACTAAGTTATCCAATCAGCAGCAAATGGAGAACATTGAAACATTATTAGATTATGAAGATTCGATATTTGATCAGGATTTGTGCTGGGATGATTTGAAATCTTTAGCCTATCATACCCTTCTTAAACAGGATGTCTACAGAGCGATGTTCTATATTTTGGAAATGCTGGCCACCTCCTGGCCTTGGGAAGAACATTTTACGTCCATATTTAATCACCTTTTGTTGTCCTTTGAAAATCCAATTAACAGAGCGAAGTACGATTACCAGAAACATTTTATAAATTTGGTTGAAAAAATTGTCGACAACATGATGCTCGAGTTTTCTTTGTACGATTCTGCCGATGATGGTTACTGTCAAATCATTTTTCATGAAGTTTGGTGTAAACTTCCTAAAGAACTTAAAATTTGGGTGATAAGCGGAAAAAGATGGACAAGAAATAATTGTAAAATAAGTTCAATTTTTTCAAAATTATTGAAAATTAGAGACTTTGTGAGTTTGAGGTTAATTATTAATTATAAGGGCTTTCAAGAAGGACAATTGCCTTTAAGAGACTGTCTAATGAACCACATGAAGTTGTTGCTTAGTAATGAGGAAAGAGAGCAGAAAGTTTATTTGGTGCATAAGTTTGTAAATACAATTGGCATTGATGAGAATGACCGAATTAAATTGACAGAATATTTTCATAAATAATAGTTTCTTTTAGATGTACATAGTTGTTAATTTCGCCAATTTTTATAAATGTGATAATAAATGTGTTTACAATAGTTTAAAATCTAAAAAAATTGTTTTAATTCTTTTTATCAAACCTGTGAAGCTTCCTTTAAGCTGTATTTACACCTTCTGTTAAACTTGTCCAAACCGCAAAGTCCACATTGGAGAAAGAGAGAAAGACTCACTGTCTGTTTCTTTCAGTCCTATATAGAATTTGCGTTTTGGACAAGTTTAACAGAAGGTGTACATATATAACTGTAATTTAAATACATAAGATAAACATTATATGTTATAAAAAAATACATGCAAATCAAAGAAATAAAATAAGATAATATAATTGTAAATATAACCACGAATTTTAGAAAATCCTCGACGTTTGTGGACTTAAGGTAAATCCACATGAATTCTATTGTAATTATTCTGTGTCAGTTGTGACGTCAGATAGCTGGATGGACAACAAAGCAGACGAAATGCTTGTCAAAGTTTGATTTATAAAGCGACTGAACTTTAATAATCAATTGACAGCCCTCTATCATGCCCATAATTAAACCGAATTGGTGTCATTTATCGATAATTTATTATGTTATCAAATTATTTGTTTAAAACCGACTAAATTTTGAGCATTCAGTGACAAGTGACATAGCCTTACTTAGGCAGGGATCAGTAGAAGTAGGAATTTCAGAATTTTCTAACCTAGGTGTAATTACAGTATTACATGAAGTATTTTACTGTATTATATCGTAGAAAACCCCCACTCTTTTATTTCTGGACATTTTGACTGTATAATATGTACATACATAAGTATTATACCAGAAAACTATTGTAATACATCACGTATTATATGTGCCCATCTCTGCTCTTCAGGTTGAGTGGAAAAAAGCCAATAACCTACTGCGCATGCTCACTATTTTCAAAAATAATTTCAAAGTTTCTTTCTCGCTCACTCATTCTGTCATTCATGATCTTTGTCTATCTCATTGCTGCGCTGGTAGGCAACCTTTTAGCGGACGTCTGTTTATTCGTACATTATTATTTATTAGACTGTTGTCTTTTTACTTTTTCAGTTTTGTTTTAATTATTGTAGATAATCCTAAAATTCAAACTCATAGGCTACATTCGCTGGAATTGAAAACGGAACAGGTGAGTTTGAATTTATACAGTTTTATAACCTATAATTCTAATGTTTTAATTAATATATACTAAATTACTTATTCAAGATAAATGCCTGAGTTGTTGGTACCTGCAGTCAAAGTTTTTTTTCACAATGGCTAAAAATTAGGTTAAATATTGAAAGCGAAAATTTATCCAAAAGGGTGAACATTCTTTATTACGCTGATTAGAATATTTGTTAAAAAATAAAATACAGTTATTAATAAGAACGCTTATTTATAATTAGAAATAAATACATACGCTAATTATTTAGAATAATTTAGAATTATAATACACAAAGATAATTTATTAGATTATTTATAATAATCAAATTAACATTTATATATATCTAATGTACTGTTTCGTTAATTAGTTCAAATTTACCATATATTATATAAATTACTAATTGTTACTAGTATAAAATAGTTTAGTTTATAACCTAAAATTTTGGCAAATCTTCCTAAGCATCAAATTTTATTTACACATGCAATAAAATGTAAATTGTTTAAATTTATTTTTCTACCACATAAGAAAGGCAAACAAACTAATAATGAATAATATAACAATTACAGTAATGAATAATCAGAATGATGAATAATAATCATGATAATGAATAATGAGAATGATGAATAATAATCATGATAATGAATAACAATAAGGTATAAAAAATATAATAGATTGAAAAATGATGAAAAGACACCTGTATAATATTCGGTAACAAAAATATGTTGAAAATGAAAAAAATATTAATGTTAATTATAAAGAACTTTTTAATTTTTAAATTAAAAGCTTTCATTGTATAGTGTCATGCTATTTTTTTTATTTTTGGTTCCTCCATGTATACCCTTTTAGGGTTTTTACATATCTAATACCCTTCAATTATTCTCCATAAGTTCCCATCCATTCCCCCTAACTTGCGTCCGTAGCCGACTTTAATTAGAATTACTCGTATTCACCTGGCCCTTTCTAACCAGAGTTAAG
>WNHD01003163.1:4916-18437 GCA_011057455.1 Ganaspis sp. Gsp50
ATTTTTAAAACATATATTAAAACATATATTAATTATAACACTATAGTTATAATTAATGTTTTAATCTTCAACAAAAATGTTTAACGTCCGGGCAATTATTTAATTTCTTGTTTTAATTTTGTTATACAAATTTTTTGGACACGCAATCCTAACAAAATAATTGCCTTTAATATTTTCGCCATCAATTTAGATAATTACAAAGATTGACTTGAATCTTTAACAAAAAATTATTCGCAAAGTGGAGCACAATGCTTTTAGTATACTCATATGCGTTTATAGAAGAATAATAAGTTAATTCCAAAATATTCTCACTTGATAAAGAAACATCATTAGTATGATTAAAAAAAATTATCATTAACATGATATCGTACTTTTCATTATTGGTAGTGTGATATTTTGTAGTTTATAAGCAAGCGGGTGTGGTCTTTTGTGACCTCGTCGGTACATTGTCGGCATTCAACTGAATAGGTCCCGCAATGGTTCACTTTGTTAAATTAAATAGGCCATCCAAGTATGGTTTATATTTGTGCTTTCTGACCAAGAGACATTGCCACAATGATCTAATACAAAAAAATGTGTGCTCTTAATTAAAAAGAAAACTTTAATAAAATAAACTAAATTATGTAACAATAATAAATCTCTACAAACAATATTTCAAAATTGAAAAAATGATTTGGAAAGTATATTTAAAAACTAAAACTTTTCATCTGATGATTGTTAATATTTAACAAATTGTATCATAAATTTTCTTACGTGCAATCATAATTAAAGGCACTGTGAAACACACTATAAATATAAGGTAACGTTATTTTTACTTTTTTTTTAAACAAGCATAAAATGTTTGAACGTTGTGTAATAAACATCATCCGAATAAATAAAATTTACGCGCCTTATTTGCAGAGCGATACTGTAAACTCGGCGAAAGTGATAAATTCTGGAGCTGGTGCTCAGCAATTTTTACTAACATTTGCAACGAGAATCGAAGATATTCATAAAATGATGTTTTCTTATTTAAGAAATGTTACATTTTAAATTTATGTAAATACTTTTCAATTTAAAATAGCAATTTTTCTGAAAATAATTCTTATATTTCATAATGACTTTCCTTTTAATTTTCAAGCATAATTATATCTTTCTAGCTTTATACACATTGTAAAATTTTCAATAATCAACTTTACGCTTTATTATTAGTTTGAAAAATTGTCAATTTAAAAATATAGCTTTTAATTTATAAATTTAATTGTAAACAGTTATTTCAAGCGGACGAAAAATATTCTGATAAATGATATCTGTGTGTACAGTTATTACACCAAAAATGTATTCCAATCATCAGACGAAAATTTAAATTGATAGAGAATTGAGATGGAATTAAATTCATACAAATTGTAACAGCTTGTCGGAACAGTTTAAATATAGCGGATTACTTTGATCAAGAGATCAATTTTGTTGACAGATTCAATATTTCTTCAGGTGAGAGTATTTTGTACATCTGACCTTGATTTACGTACGATAATAATAGATTCGAGTAACGTAAAAAATTCACTTGTTGACAAGATTTCAAGCTACATTTTTCGTTAAAAAAAAAAACATTTGCATAAAATAAAAGTCCATTAATCTTATATCAAATTTTTATCTTTCTTTTAGATAAAAAACTGATTTCTTTCCACACTTATTGCTTATGGAACATAATGAGGACAATGTTGATTTATATATAAATTGAAATGAAGAATATCACGATTCTAAATCTAATCTTATATTTTCAGGGTTCAATAAAAATGATAAAAAAATATTAATAACACCAATTTTTGTTATTCAAGTTCTCAATGAACGATTGTTTGAAGAAAATGTTACGAATTTATGTCTTCAAAAAAACTTTTGCAGCAGTAAATATAAAAATGGATTTATTTGAATGGTTTAATAAGAGAAAAACATTAGTTTACAAAATTTTGGTACACGCTTCTTGCTTATATTAACATCACGCAGAGGTTTGTGGTAAGTACTGCCAACTTGAACACGTCCTCTTTCTTAAAACAAGTGAGTGCGTGTATTCTTTGTTGACATTCTTAAGTTGTTAGTTCGCATACCACAAACTTCTGCGCATGTGCTATAGCATCCTTAACTATAAGGATTAAGCGTTTTTTAAAGAGCTGTACCAAAACTTGCTTATTTTAAACTGTATTACGTGATCACGCTCATTCATTTAAATGAAAAATTATTGTTTTGCCGTAAAAACATAGACGCTTCAATGAAGAAACGTTTATTCGATTCGAAAAACACGTTTTATTATAGAAGTACTTATTGTATTTAAAAAAACGTGTTTTTACAAATTTATAGATTTAATAGATTTTCAAATTGATTTAATTTTATTTTAATACAGATTACGTATATTTAATCATGTATATATATATTTAATCATGTGTATTTAAGAAACGCCGATTTCGACCAAACGAAATATTGCATAATGAAATAAAGCATTATTTGGCACGAATAAATATATTTAGACGTAAAGGTGAAAGGTTTCATTGCTCTAGAAAAGCATTGGAAACTACAGCAGCTACCTTAAAAAAAAAGACAAAAATTATGGTACTATTTCACATTTTCCAAGACTCCAAGCCTCTTACTTTCATGGTTTCTTTGCGAACGGGATTGCAGAAACGAGAGGCCAGATTATGTAAAGTATGGGGTCGTGTTTTTGCCATGATATGAATGTATGTATATTTGTGTAAACGTGGTAAAATGTGTAACGCTTAATATATATATATAGGAGTTGCGGGGTGTGGAAATTTGAATGAGGATAATGGAAAAGCTTATAGTGATGCTTATGAGTAAGAGATGCGGAAGAGAGATGAAATGAGGGTTAGAAGCTAGATGAGAAGCTGCGAGTGCCAGAGAGATAAACGAATAGATACAGAGCAAGAATCAGTGATGAGATACGACCCTGTTTCTGAACGTTCTCACATTTGCATAACTCGAGTCTATATTGCCGTTAGTCAATTTCAGACTGTCCTAGACATTTCTACTATTACATAGTCTCAAACTGGAACTACTTTTAAAGTCGTTAAATACTAATTTTTACGGACTCAATAATTTATATAAACATCTTTCTATTCGAAATTTGGTTAAGTTTTTTTATTTTGAAAGCCATTTGTTTTTTTTTTCTTGTATATGGTCATTTTTTTGTATAGTCATTTTTTATATAGTCATTTTTTGTATAGTCATTTTTTGTATAGTCTTTTTTGTATAGTCATTTTTTGTATATTTTTTGTGTAATCATTTTTTTCTATAGTCTCTTTTTGTACAGTAAACGTGAAAAATGATTTTGGTTGCAAAAATACTACATGCGAACTACGTAATAAATGTAAATAAACAATTATGGTCATAAATTATTAATAGCAGAATAATTATAGTTATAAAATCTTATTTCTGTAGGCTAGTAAAATCGACGAGTAATACGTTCAAAGCATTTTTTAAAAAATATTAATTAATGGTGTATTTTAAGAAGAAACTGCAGTTTATTACTGTTTACTAGAGTAATTACATTTTCAATAAAATGAAATATTCATTTGAAAAGACTGAATTTGAAAAAAAAATGATCAATGGTTATAAGTTCTCGTTTAAAGTAAATCAAAGTAGTATTTCAAGCAACATGTGCGTTGATTCTTGTTTGCTCCAAGAAGTAAACGAGTGCGCTTCCGGAGACAGGCCGGGGAAGTATACGAAAGAGTTTAAAGTAAATGTGTGTGCGAACTAAGAAAAAGAGACCTCATATGAGAAAAAAGGCGAGGATTCACTACAGGTATAGTTAAAACATTATGAGTAAAATAAGATTATCTTAGGTGGGATTTTAAAGACATGGAGGGGTCACAAAACATCTTGCTTTTGAATGTGGAGAGGGTCTTTTATATAAAAAAGAGTGGGGCATAATGTATACGTTAGAATGAGAGAGGTACAACAAGGCAAATGATAAAGAAAGATGAAATAAAGGCAAGAGAGGGCAAGCAGACGCGTGCCACTTAGTTCACGTAAAACGCGGTCACAGCCTCGCTTGGGTCTGACTCTTCATTTAACAACTTGGGAGTTTGAGAAACACTGTGATCATGCTTCACGATTCTACAATATTGTTGCCTTGTCCCGAAACTAGCCTGAGATTTAAAGATCTTCAGGATTTTTCCAGGTTTCAGCTATTAGATTGAGCCTTGAGCGCAATTTCTAGAAATGCTAAGTGTGGAAAGAAGATTATGCAGTTACTTCGAGAAATATGTTATGTAAATAATGTCGAAATAATATGAACATCATTAGTATTGCAGAAAGGTTAAAAATTTACTGATATAAAACTAATTACAAACTGACACCAAAGTAAATCAAAACTACCATAACATTAAATTAAAAGTAATATTAAACTAAATGAAAACTATCATTATAAACAAAATAAAAACTAACATTAAACAAAATAATAAATGTTATGACAAAAAAATTAAAAAAAGTTAAAAAAGAATATTATGGTAAAATAAAAAATAGCATTAAACTAAATGAAGCATAAAAACATAACATAGAAATAGGTAAAAATAAATCAAAACCAACACAACTGAATCAAAACTGATATATAAAAAGAAAGATGCCTAAAACAAAGAAAAAATAAATCAAATTTTATGTTAATTTTTAATTATTTCCCTTGTTAAGGCTCTTGTAGTTTTGAGACTGGAAAGTGAGATATTTTAGAAGATGGTTAATTTCTTCTTAGTTTGTTCAAATGAATAAAACATGTACCTGTTACGGATTATATTTGTTTCATTCTAGCGATAAGAGTGGAGATATAAGTATTAATTAATCCGACATCTGGACTGTTAAAGAAATGTATGTCAGTCACAATACTGGTCATGACATAAATCTATTTTCAGAAGAATCGACCCTCAAATTCAAGACGGAAACCTCATAAATAAATCAGCATTAATTTTTTTTATCACAATTTTTCAAATTAATACCTTGAAATCAACAAAGTTATTATTCCAACTTAAATTTTTTTAAACTAGATCAAATCTATTTAATTCACCTGAAGAAATTGTCGCATTTTATTTATTCCCATTTTCGACTGCAATCAGAAAGCATTTGAAACATTTATTGCAATGTTACTTGTAGCTTATCAAGAAATCAAGACTGGCAGATAATATGTTGTCTATAAGTCTATGATTTCCTTCGTCTAGGAGAAAGTGAAAGCAAGAATATAATCTACTTGTCGATGAAACTCCCGAGACTCCTTTACGATTCTCTTTTTCACCAATTTCTTAGGAAAGCAATATTTTTCTCTAAATTAAACATCCCATGCCAAATAAACGTTTTGAGTCGAAGCCTGTGAAAGTTAGTATTTCAACTGAAAATAAGAAATTGGAGTGGAAAATTAGAAATTGTCGCTTAATCTCAAACTTTCTATAGAAATTAAAGTCACCCAATTATTCAAGTGACAAAAATTAAATAGTACTTTAGATTTAGAATTCTCAAAAAATAAATTATTATAAATTATTCTAGAAATTATATGTAAATGTAATTCGTGTAAAAGTAATTGTAAATATCTCAGAAAAGAGCTTAAAAAACTGTTTTAATTCTTTAATTGAAATTGAAAAGAATTCTCGGAAACTAAAGAAATTTTGAACCAATGAAAATTATGTAGTTTATATACATGAAACGATTAGTTATAACTAAAATAACAATCTAAATATATTGATGAAATAAACTTTAATGGAAACTAAATGAATATACTCTGTATGACAAACTTAGACAAAAGAAAATTCTTAACAGGAATAAAATTAAGAGTAAGGTATAAATATAGCAATTAGAGCGAGTGGATGATAACAGCAGAAAATTTAAATACATTAACATTATAAAAAACTGTTATTCAGTAGGTTGATTTTAAGCCACATAAAAATTAGGTAAAATGAAAGGAGGATATTCATGCGTCCCAAATGTTTATCTAATCTATACTTAAACTTTTTTAACACGGTCGAACGAAACCTCAAAACCAGTGCATTACAGATTTTGTAGATTTTAAATATTCACATTTATTCATTAAAATTGATCACAATTGCAAGAATCACAAAAAACCCGTCAAAAGCTACATTATGTGAACCTACTTTCAGCACTGCAGAATATTTTTCCTCGCGATAATTAAAGATATTGCCGAGAGATTGCTCAACAAGTAAAAGAAATGTCTTGTTTATGTGAGAATGCTCCTTTTGATGATTATTATTTCCATTAATTGTTCATATCTTTTTGAAATGAATTCGTCCTACATTAGACAGATGCCTCGTGTTCGAGTCCAAGCTTGAATATACCTCCCTTCCCCTGCAGCCACTAGTTTCTGGCTCCGGTTATATTTAGTCGATATTTCATCCGTTTTACGCTGAACCCGGTCAAGCCGATTATTGCACGGTGCTACGGCAGCACTGTTTTGTAATCAAGTGGATAAATTGCTCGACTTTGAGAACCCAATTTAGGGCAAGACACGTCAAAAGCACGATTAAAGCCACTGCATACGTCGCGTGCTTCTTCAATAATCAGACAATTTACATTCGTAATAACTCCAATCCAAATGTCAATTGATGCATTATCCGTTTAATATTTAAGCAGCGCCAAACTTTTATTAAATCAATTAAAATGAAGGCTCTTCCCATGTAAAGACAATGCGAGCATTGCAATATTCGCATTGTCACATGTACTGACATTCGAGTAGGTATAAAGATGAGGTTTTTATATGCTCGTATAACAATTTCGTGTAACTCGGAAATAATGAAAATAATAAAGTTATTTTTTCCATAAATAAAATCAGACTTTTGTCTGTACATTGCTCTAAATTTAAAAAGTCAATGTACACGGAGAAAAACCGCAAGTGAAATTAATCTAATACTTAAGTAATTTTTACTTAACTATAGTTAAGTTAGAGTACTTAAATAATTTTTACTTAACTATAGTCAAGTTAGAGTACTTAAGTAATTTTTACTTAACTATAGTTAAGTTAGAGTACTTAAGTAAAAATTATCTAAATACTTAAGTAGAATTTGCTTAATAATTTAGGTGAAGTTTACCTAATGCGTTAGGTAAGTTATACTTAACTATTTTTTTCAAAATATATAAACGTTTGGTAAATATTATACTTAAGTAATGTTAAGTAGATTTTACTTAACTAAATTAGGAAAATTTCACTTGCAATTTTTCTCCGTATATATAAGGTAATTCATACGAGCAAATAGAAGTTTACATATGTATTTCCTTCAGATTTCTTTCTACGTTAGTCACAATGACACACTTAAGTTAAATGGAATTTAATTCCTAACAGTGAACCTATTATATTAAAACAATGGCTTGGTTAAAAAAAATTGAAACCAAGAAGCCATTCTCACTTCATTTGAATCAGTGAAAAAGTCACTGATTGAACAATGAACTTGAAATTCAGAATTTGCTATTCTCTAAATCGGAATCAGTGACAAATGTGTCACTATATATTTCAAATCAGCGCTATACGCTGAGAAATCAGTGAATTGTATATTATGTTTCACTGAGAAATCAGCGTATATATTCTGAAAATCCGAATCAGTGATTTTTCACTGATTCGCCGTAATATATATTATAACTGGATTATTCAGTGACTAATCACTGCAAATCAGCGAGAATTCACTGAATAGCTGGATTATTCAAAAACTAATAATCACTGCAAATCAGCGAGAATTCACTGATTCAGATCCAGAAACTTAAAATTTTTGTTTAAGCAAAGAATAACATTATTTTTGTTTTACATTATTTTTTTTGTTTTTTTGTTTTAAAAAAAAGTTTTCTCGTAAACTTAAAGTTTCCATTGTCGTGAAAGGTGAGACTGGAAAATTATTTGGCATGAAATAAAATATGTCAGAGAATTGCAAGGCAATATCCTGCATTGAAAAAGGTGCCAATAAAAAAGAAGCTTTGAAAAATCGTAATAGCATTTCATGAAAGAAACGAGCAAATCCTAAGCTGTTCCCAACTCTATACACTGACTTGAACGTGCTTTGAGACGAGTTATGGAAGTAGAGAAAGTGGCTTTGTGCGATAAGCGCGAGGTCGACAGTAAGAGGGCTAAATATACGTTTTACAATCGACAAAGAAAATGTCTTTCCAATTAAAAAACCGTAAAAACCTCAAGTGCTTCTGTTGCAAACCGAGAATTTTAAACAAAATCCGAAGCTTTTGCTCAAAATTGAAAGGTGTTACATTAAGGGAATCTACCCTGATCAGGTGTAGTGTCTTTTGAGTCGTCTTTTCTGTCCATATAGCAACTCGTGTTAAAGTGGATCGACGTCTGTTGAAATTTCATCTCTCTATGTCCATAGTTCTTTATGGTTCTTCTCAGAAGTGAGATAACACTCGGAATCGGTTTCATCCCTCGAATCACTCGGGATTCATTCCGCCGGGAGAGATGAAAGGAAGACGAAGCGTTTTAATCTCAAGCTCTGCTCTCAAGTAGATCAGCGCATTTGTTACTTTATTTCGATTTTTAACGCTCTTTACTTGCGGGAATAAAAGATGTTTTTATGAGGCATTTCGAAACTGAGAGAAATTGAAAGTGAAATCTCGTGTGCTGATTGAAGAGTTGTTAATGGAATATTACATTAAACTTGTCGAGAAATAACCAATATAAACGCGATAAGAGAATGATAATTATCCCATCTCGGCAAGCCAAAACGCTTGCCAAAGTTGAATCGAGTTCGTAGATTAGCACTGGCTAACCGTAAATGACCCATTATCAAAGCGTTATCAATCCGAGATTAGACCGACCATGACTCCAAATTGATCAGAGCTCAGTAGCTTTTTCAAGCTTATTCAATTACACCCAACTCTGTGACATCAGAGTTAAAAATTTTATTCCATAAAAGGCATTTTACAATATTTTATTTTAAACATCATCAATGCTAATATTTATTTTGTTCAGATATCGTAAAGATGTGTTCTTTAAATTCAAATTAATCAAGAGTTTTATGCAAATTATATGTGACGCTCCACGAGACAAGGGACCTTACGCGTTTTTGCATAAGATCGTTATTACTATGTTGTACTGCTGCAAAAGCGACCATATTGAAAAGCGCGTAAGGTCTCTTTTCTCGTGGAGCGTCACATATAGTATAAATAATCTTTATTATTTCGTATTATTTAATATAACATCAAAAATTGCGTAAAAACTAAAAGTAAATAATAAAAAGAAAAAAGTACAAGTTTGTAAAAGAGATATATTAAAAACAAACTAACTTTAACTAGTTTGTTTTTAATACAATAAAAAATTCTTCTAACAAATTTTCAAAAATTCTCTAATTCGTTGCTCCATACTTAATCTGAAATTCGCTTTGAAATAAATTTTCCACATTTCTCGGCGAAATGGGATACGTATTTCGCGATAAAGATAAAATTCACAGAAGTCGTTTTTTAAAAGAGCTTCCTACTCGATTCTGGGACCAAACGTAAAGCATATATTTGCTATCAGGCATTGGAAGTAAAGTGAAAAACTCTCAAGTGTCAAGGACCGTCAAAAAGAAGAGTTTTAAAATATTGGCCTTGGATAAAAAGGATTCTTGATAATTTTTTCGTGAAGGGAAGTGGTTTGCAGGAGCAGAAAGATGAAAGAGAAAAAAAGGGTACAAATTGCAAACAATATTGAGCACGACTCAATATTGTTCAAAGTGGGTCGTACCGAATGAGAAGCGCGGTTGGTACTGCATAAGTAGTGTGCGCTGCTCTTTGGAAGGTGAGTACCGGCCGCGATGTGCCGAGGCCTCTCTACATCAGTACACAGTGAACAAGGTGAGGTAGGTGAAGTAGGTAAATAGCCTACAGTTGACCCGTCACCTGCGTTCTCGTTCTATCGGGAGCATTGAGAGGTGGAAGAAAGGAGCACGATTCCTCTTATCCTTATGGACGCCCTTCTTTTTTGGTCTCGTTCTTTTTCAAAGGATTGTACAACCAACAATGTCATTAATGTCGCAACCCAAAAGAAGAAAAAGAGAACCACTCGAGCAAAAAAGTACCAGAAAATAGGAATCACTTCAGAAAACAAGGAATCCCTCTAAAAAAGAGAATCGCATTAAAAAAGTAATTAGTTTTTGTCACACAATGAAACAAATTCAATTCGACTTGCAAAACTTTTTTTTTCAAGTTTGGATTCATGGTATAATAAATAAAATAAAGGATATGCGCTTTGTAAACAAATAATTTACAATTTGTTGTTGTGAAAAGCTATTTATGTAGAAGTTATTTGTTGTAACTTTGTAAGCTCTAAAAGCCAAGTTGCTAATAATTTTGAAATTATTAGTATCTAAGTACTACTTATTAAATTAGTATTATAATTATAATTATTAATAAGTATTCTCTGCAGATAATATAATAATAGTATATAATATTTTATTGATAATATTTCAAATATAATAAGTAGTTCTTAGATACTGGTCAAACAGATGTAGGAAGTATAACGTGCTGATTTACATCAAGTGGAAGTTTTATGTGGGAGATTTTGGGAGGACCTTTTAACTCGAAGCTATAAAATACAGTTACGAGTGGCATATGCTTGTCATAAACCCTGAACAGGATGATTTGGTTAACTGTTCGTCTGCGGGTTGTCATGCAGAGCAAACGACTATAGGTCGCTCGATACAATTATGGCTATCGCTGTGTGCGACGGCGATGTAGGTAAGGTAAGTCATCTCAAAGGCGGTTTAACATTGAAACCAGGCCAGCATCGTCAGCAGAAGAGGAGATAGCCACTATTTTGTACGAGCAAGTAATCGATTTGTCGCAATAAAATCGAATTCAAGATCACCGGGCGCAATTAAATATCCTATCTCGACTTTTGTTAGCTCAACTTATGACTGTTGATCGTATCGCTTTAGAACCAAGGAGGTCCTTGATTTTCTGAATCATGTCGAAGAAACAAAATCGGTCAAATTCATTATATTGACACACAGAATTTGGATTCTACACAAAATCTGATCAACCAAATAGAAATAGAATATTATTAATAGTATTAATAATATTAAATAGAATAGGATTATTTTAATTTTATTTTTTAACTTAATGTTTAATTCTTTAAACAAATTCTTTAATTCTTTAAACAAGACTAATTTAACAAAAATTCTTCTAATAAATGATAATTTTCATTCCGAATAATTGAGGTTCAGATTAAGTAATTTTTAAATAATGTTCAATAAATATCACAAGTAGAACACCAACCAAAGTAGAAATCAAAAATAAATCACAATAGAGCTTTCGAAAGTCATAAAATCCAATTCAGAACGCGAAGATGGTGTCAAAAGATAAGCTAAAGGTTAAAGCATCACCTTCGCATAAAAAATGGAAATTACCTATTTTTTCGCTCTTTAAAAAGTTTCAAGCCACTTTAAAGAAGGTGATGAGAAATAAAAAAGGAATTCACATAAAAAGTGCAGACTTTTACGATTTGGTTTGCCAAACGCAAATTTACCAAATTCATCATGGTATCTACAAAATATAAATGAAACGAAAAAATGAAATTATTTATAAATTAAACGTTTTAAGACTTTAAACTGTTTTAAAAGGTTTTTAAATAACGAGACTTTGAAAAGTGTAAATTAATACTTCAAATGTATCAATAAGAAGATTAGATCAACTATATATCCAAATTAAACGTTTCTCTATATGTAAGTCGATTAGAAATCTCGACAATAGTAATCAACCTAATTGAACTTGTGTCAGACATCGAAGGAAAAGATAAAGAAGAGATCAGAACCCACTGCATAATTCTAGAGAGAATGTATACGGAAGTAAATAAATTCCGTTTAAACTCGCAGTAGTTATTTGCAATACCAACAAACGTGATATAAAGCTTATCCTACAAAGTTTGCTTCTCGGTTTAACGAAAAAGACGAAATCGCAGCAAATCCAAAAATCTGTTATAGATTCAAAAGATATATGTAAATATCAAAGTATGATCTTATAAAACCTATAACTCGTTCCTTTCCACGTTCGACACAATTTGTTCCATAATCTGAATTTTAAAATAAAATAAAATTATAAAAGTTTTATAAAATAAAATTATGAAACGTCGATTTTTAGGTTAAAAAAGATTAGAATTTAAGAACATCATTATTTTAGGTTAATTTAATTAATTTAATTCTTTTAATCCATCAAAATTATTTTACACATTTACCTCTATTTGCAGAAGCTTATTCAGGTATATTAAAGATTTCTTGCAAACTCGCAATCACATGCATCAACAATTTTGACGCTATAATATTCTGTATCCAAAATGTCGAATTTGATATACATAAAAGTATAACGCATGCGCGCTAACGTTTGCTACCATCTTCAAAATACATACTTAAAAAGAGGTTAGGTTCAGAAGCATTGAATAGATCCTTAAAATTGGAAATGAAATTCAAAATATATTTATACAAAAATAACAATGTTTAACAAACTGATCCATTAAAATTTACATTTAGGCAAAAAATAAATCTTTAGACTCAAAAATAAGTATCTTACTTTTCTTTCCTATTATTCTGGGCATAAGAACATTTTCTTCATCCAATGATTAATTTTATTAGAAATCTTTACCAGCTTTTCGTAAAGAAATATTACATTTTATTTTACTTTTATTTAAACATTATCGCAGACACTAAAAATGTTATCCTGAAAAACAAAACAAAATGCTTTCGAGCCTAAATTCCTTTCCAGTATGTAATCCATTTGATTTTTGAATTCATTTCTCCTTATTATAGAGAACCCCTAAAGTATTGTGAAGAATTTTTGGGATAACTATCAATTTGAATAATTTCTGACTCATCTCCTATACAATCGTGCTATATATCTGTGCTAAATAAAAAAGGACGCTTTCCCTTTGGGTCCAGGTCAAAATGTTTTGTGCGACAGTGTTCGTGATTTGAGGGAATAGCAATTACATCACATGAGCACGCGCGCGTGTGAAAGTCTGAAGGTACGTCCGTAATCCGTAAGAAGAAATCGAGTTTCGCGCTCCTGGCGAATGCTCGGCTAGGTCAGGGACGAAGTTAGAGCCAATCGATTAGATCCACCGAACGATGGCGCAGCCTTGCCTCGAATGCGTTAAACACACCTAGTAAATGGCAACGGTCACTTAATTACATTGCTTTTCCACTAGCACCCTCATTTCGCTGATAATGCTTTTTGCGCAATGAGAAAACCTAACTGCAAATAGCACCAAGTACTCACTTCTAAACGAGAGTCTAAATGTTAAATGCAACATTCAAACCAAAAGGTTACATTTTAAAGAAAATGAAACATTTTTAATGAAAAAGGGGCTTAAAACAAACCAAGTATTATTAACACCCTAGGAAATCTCTGGCAATTAGTTTAAACCGAGAAACATTTGTATCTTGATTAGCACTTTGCAATTTACTACATCTTAAATAACAATCGTTTTAAATTTATTTTACTAAAAAGTGTATGATTATGAAGATAATAGAAATAAGATATATTATGAAGATACGCACAATAATTATA
>WNHD01003164.1:0-13249 GCA_011057455.1 Ganaspis sp. Gsp50
AAAAATAAATTGTTGAACTGTTTCAAATTAAGTAATAAAATAAAAAGTTATTTTTACTTCATGATAAAAATTTTAAAAGATAGTAATTTACAATAAATTATAAGTTATAACGCTTCAAAAGTGGTGGCAGAACTTAAATTCAGTGTCCGACTACTGGGTGTTTTACCCTAATTGACAGTAAATTATCAAATAAAATTTATGGAAATTTATGCGGTAATTTTTGGGAATTTATGCTATAATTGATAGTAAATTATCAAATAAAATTTAAAATTAAAACAAAAAATTTGAAATTTATGGAAATTTATGCTATAATTGACAGTAAATTATCAAATGAAATTTAAAATTAAAAATTAAAATTAAAAACCTATATAGGAGTACCTATATAGGAGTTCCTATATAGGAAACTATATAGGATTCTATGTAGGGATGTAATTAATATATTTTATCCTATATGTATAGGAACCTTCAGGAATTCCTACATAGGAAACTATACAGTATTCTATAATTGTATATAATTTGTATGTGATCTTGGTACCTGGTGTTGATTACTTCCTTCTTTTTGGGATCGCTGAATCCAAATCTAGGGTTTACTTAAACCCAGAACGTCTGGTTTTCAGATAACCTAAAAACTCTAGATTTCAGTTTAAGTTGTTGTAGAATCTTTAAAAAGTGTAAAAATAATTTAATACTTACATGAACATATACCTTGGAACATTAACTTTTATTTAAACTCAGGAAACTTAAAAAATATTCAGTGCTTCCCGAGATATGAATCAAAACGTGAGAATATATTTTATTAAACCACCATGATTTTGATGTAGGTCACGATTTGGATAACTTTTAAGGAAAACATATTGAGACGTTTTGAGTAATATCTCTGGAACCAGTGATTATCTTTCAAGTTTTATGGATCTTAATTAAAGCGGACATGCTACAAGGTAAACCTATTATTATAATTTTTAGATTTCTTCTACAGGTTTTATAGATTTTGCAACAATTTAAACTTCAATTTTTGTGTTTTTAGGTTATGTCAAAAACCAAACGTTCTGGACTTAAGTACACCCCAGACTTTGATTCAGATACCCGAAAAAAGTTAAATAAACATGGTCAGAACCCCAGATGAAATACAAATTATCTTTTTGTGGGACTGTGTAATTAAATGTAATAAAGTGTATTACTTTTTTAATATATTTAATAATTATTTTAAAAATAATTTAGAAAGGTCATCAATATATGAGCCTGAACTCGATCAGATAAGAATACACTGTAAAAACTGGAACCTTACAAACGTCTCACGGTGAGCCACGTTCGGGACACAAGACATCAGAAATGTCTCAATGTAAGACTTTCTGATTTTACAGTGTAGTCGATCAGTTAGATACGATTTACCATAAGAAAATTAATTCGTGCTTTCATTTTTTTGTAGGTCATTTTATTTGTAAAACATGAAAATACATCCTTACTAGAATATTAAAATTCATGTCTTACCGAATAAAGTAAAATAAAAGTAGTGTCCAGATTGAGTTTTCTGTGAAACAAGATATACGCCTATATCTTGAGTTTCGAATAGATTCAAAGGAGAGTCTATTTAATAATAATTTAGGAGCATGCTTCCTGGTTAATCATCCCGGGTAGAAATTGCCACGAATGGCGCTAGATCCGCATGAAACACGGAGCCTGGCTGGAGCCAGTCGTAGCGAGCGTTTGTCTGGCGTGGCCCCGGCCGGGATCCGTGTTTCATGCGGATCTAGCGCTGCCTAGACTGGCCCTGGTTGGGGCCATGACAAAATTTATACCCGGGGCACTTCAAGAAAATGTGGATCAAAAGTGAATCAAAACTGCATCGAATACAACCTACTCTTAGTCCGATGGCTGCGCCACTAAATTTTTACGTACATTCTTTTCTGTATATAACTTTTCTGTAATGTAGAATTTAATATTATTATTATAATTACTTTAATAAAATGGAACCAGCAACCCTTAACGAGGACATGAGGAAAATTGTTCCATATACTTTGAGGAATAGCTGCCTCAAAGTCTGCCATTACCAAATGCAGAGAATTTTTTAAATTTGGACACATTTCATTTAATGATTCAAAAACTGCAGTATACAGCTCACTTGTTCTTCTGCTCATTAAAATAAATACTGCCCCAACGCTCTTAAACAATCAATTCACATTTTTTTATATAGAATTAAACTGCCTTATTCTTTAGTCTAAATCTTAAAATGTAATGAAAAAACACACATACACATTATTTTTACATGGAAGAAATAAGTATATGGAAATTTCCTTGATATTACTCCACTTCTGTATGGGACACAAATTTTCAAAAGTTTCAAAAAATTTGCGTGAGAAAAATTAAATTTTACTCTAAAAATTAAAGGAAAAGTCAATGAATTATTCGACCCATGGTACTAGAATAAGTCATTGAATTTTCTTCATTTTCTCATGTAAATTATTTGAAATTTTTGCTAATTTCTGTTCCATCCGAAATTTGAGTACTGCCAAGGAAATGTTGATGTTCTTTTTTCCCTGTAAGCTCTATTACATCAATAAATTTCAGTGAGTAAAATTAATACGAAATTGATTACTTATTTTAACACACATCACCGCAAAAAATTGTCGCTCCGAGCGCCCTTATTTTTAAAAACTTTTTTTGAATAAGTATAGCCAACTAACACGTTTACATAATATAATCATCAGTTGTTTGTAAGTAACCATTTTACTTGGTTAAATTCAAAACAACTTACAATTAGTTTACAGGTGCAAACAGTCATTTCATTAACAGTAATTTTCTCAATGTTGAATTGTTCAACAATTATGAATGCTTTGTAAAAAGGGAATACAGTATAGAAATGTTTTATTAATGTTATTACTGTATTATTAAATGAAACTGGATTTATTCAATGTTTTTTCAGTAACTTTGATTTTAAAAATTTTTGTTGGTCAATTGTCAGAATTCATTTCTTCATCTAATAAAAAATTCATTAATAAAACAATAACAATTTGTGGACAAATATGAAATTGAAAATAATTTATAATTATTAGCCGGAAACAATAAAAAACTCCTGTTAAAAAAGTAAATAATTGTTTTAAAAACGAAAAACACATTTTTCACACAATTGAAACATCTTTAACCAAAAGTTTTATACATTATATTTTTTCATAAGTCAGAAGCGAATAATTACATTCCTTGAGTAAGATATGTATAGAAACCAACATTATCTCATTTTCCTCAAGAAGTGGATGTATCGAGTTCTATTCGCTCCTACCTGAGTTAAACCAACTGTCACAGAAAACATTGCTTAAAATTGAGTAGCGTACGCTGCAGATATGGAGCGAAATTTCTTAACTGTATACCAGCCTCAAATTGAAGGGTCATGAGATATTTTTGAAAGTTTGCTAAATTATTATCCTATATGATAGTAATAAATCTCTAAAATATTAGCTGATTTAAAACAAATTTGTAGGTAATAGTGGGGGTAGAAATGACTATTTTCATGACACTGTCATTTTTGAATCCTTATAACTCTAACACAACTTTATGCATTTTAAAGTAGATATAGCGCATCTTGAATCGTATTTTGTCTACTTTTTAATGATGCTTAGGATTTTTGTTTAAAAATTATTTACTCACTTTTTTTGAAAATTAATTATTTTCTTTGTGTTTTCACCAGTACGGGCATTTTTAAATATTTTTATGGAAAAGCTGAAATTTTTTCCAATAAAATGTGTAAATTTCCAAGTGGGATAACCGAGGGTTTCAAAGAAAGTAAATAACAAATTTGACGGAGCACCCGCGTCATTGTATTTTACAGACAGATTGCGGTCTTGCATCTTCATTTAACGCGTGCGCGCTGAATACTTTGTTCTTAATTTTCCTTGAAACTTACAGTAATCCCACTTTGTATTTTATTGAAAATAATCTCTGCGTTTCAATGAAATTTTTTTTAAAAAAGGAAATTAAAAGTTCTCAAATAGGTCAAAGTAAAAACATAAGCATTTTCTTTAAAAGAAAGGGGTTAATCAATTTTTTTAACAATTTTAATAGTAAGCATTTCAAAGTGCATGAAAAGTACTTTAAAATCGACTATAAGAAAATTAAAGTCCGCAAAGTATTGTGAAAGTTATACTAATTTGAAAATATTTTAATAAAAATTCCCAATCAACATTAAAAATTCCTGGCTGATTCACTTGAAGAATTTTGACCCCAGGTATAGAGTAGAGGTGTTTCCACATCCAGTGTGGAGAAATGTTTGGGTATGACTCAGGTCATACAATGGACCAGTGGGGCATAGTCAAGACCGTCTATTCTAGACAATCTGATTGGGCCCGGCCGAGGACAGTGCAGAGCGGCTTCATTGCTAAAAGGATTAAGTATAGACAAGACAATCTGGCCGGGGCTAGTCCAGACGAACTTGACTGTAAAAACGACTAACAATAAGTGTAGAGAAGAAGGTCTTACCGGGTCCAGTCCTGGGCCAATAGAGACGGACTTGATTAAAAAAACGACTAAGTGTAGACAAGACGAACTGACTGGGTCTCATACTGGGTCAGTCCAGACGGGCATGATAGTAAAAGCGACTCAGTGTAAAAAAAAGGGTCTGACTGGATCCTTGCTGGTGCCAGTCCAGACGAACATGACTGTAATAACGACTAAGTGAAGAAAGGCTTCATTGAAAAAACAACTAAAGTGTAGACAAGACGATTTGACCGGGTCCTGTCTAGAACCAGTCCAGACAGACTTGATTAAAAGTAGTCTGTCGTCTAGACGGTTTTCATTTAACTGTTTTTCAGTAGATGAGTGAATTTTATAATATGGTAAAGTAATTCATTATGCGATCCACTTCCTGGTTTCTCGTGCCTGCACACCTTATTACGACAATTCGTAAAAGATTTCCATAAGGCAGCGTAGCGCAAGTGGTTAGAGCGTCGGTTGGTTTTAGTGTAGAGTTGATGGTTTGAATCCAACTGAACGTGAAAAATTTTAATTTATAAGTTTAATATTATACAGTATGTTGTTGTAATAAAAATGAAATGTTATGTACAAAAGCGTTGTAAAACCCTAAAATAAAAAGTAAAAAGATGAAAGTACATGTAATATAATAGTCGATAATATTAGTATGTTAGAAATGACCAAATTGTATGACTTTTCTATTTTTGGTCCAAGTCTAGAAACATTTTGGGTTCTGGACGGGTGCTAGCCAGACAGTCTAGTTTTGATGGCCGCATGTATGAAAAATGTTGGGGATCTGGATGTGCACTGGCAAGATTGTTTATTTTTGTAATTGGGCGTTGTCTAGACGATCTTGATATGGCGCTGGCCAGACGGTCTAGTTTAGACCAAATCATGGTTGAAACGTAACAATTCTGGCCAGCCCCATATCAAGACCGTTTGGCCAGAGCCCGATTTAGAAAATAGATGGTCTGGCCAGCGCCCGACCACATCCCTAACATTTTTTCATACGAGATTCGATGGCTTCTGGCATTGCTCAATTGTTCCAATTTTCAGACTAATATAGTGAATTAAAAATGTAAATAGTAATAAGTGACTTTGTGACTATAATATCATGATTTTCGTTAATGACTCTTTCTTCATGCACTTCGGGAGTTGGGACAGACAATCTTTGACGATAATATACTCTACTTCTGAATTAGCTATATCCGACAAATGAACTAATTTGATTAATAACTCACTACTAATTACAATAATGCAATTTTACTTACTGTTACTATTAGTAGACTGAGTTAAAAGAAAAGCAATACTATCTTTCACTTTATCACATCATGCATATAATTTAAAGATTTGAAACGCACAAACTGATTAATCGTTATTTGTTTGCATCTCAATAAATATGACACGATTTGAAAAATGTTAAAAACAAAAATTTCAAGTCTTGTGAAAATATATAATATATGTGCAATACATTTTTTCGTATGAAATAAATTGTTTTTGAAAAAAATGCAAAATATTTAAATATTAAGTAGAAGTTAGTCACTCGGTATATATAGTATATTATGAGAAGTTTTTCAATCTTTTCGAGTCAGGGATTTAAAAAAATTAACAAACAATGAGTTAATTGTTAACGTTTCGGCGGCACCACCGTCCTCCTCAGAACATTAATGGTTAACTCATTGTTTGTTAATTTTTTTAAATCCCTGACTCGGAAAGATTGAAAAACTTCTCATAATACAAAATATTTAAAATTATAGTTGCCCACACGGAAAGAAATCTGATGGAAATACTCCATCCGATGACGCGGTATGAAAAGTACTAGTGGCGTCTGATGGAAATACTCTATCGGTCATTGGATGGAGTATTTCCATCAGACTTCTTTCCGTGCAGATTGTTTTATATTTTTGTGAAAACTAAGTACTTATTTTAGGTAAATGGAAAATGTTGTGAAAATAAAATTTACATTATCAGATGACCTTCAATTTTTTTGTTGTAAACAATTTTAGAAAGTTGTTTATATTTATTTAGATACATGCAAAGAACAAAATTGTTTATGGTAACAATTCTTTTTTTGTGTCACAAGTAACATCATCGAAATTGCAATTAGTGAAAAGAATGCTCACCAATGAATAACAAATTCTCTAATTGTAAATAGAAAGTAGAATACTTTACAAAATATCTTTTTTTCCTCAATCTTCTAAATTTATTTTCTGTTCAAGTTGAATTTTATATATATATATATATATAGGGGAAGGTGGGGCAAAACCGGGTACTTTGTGGAAATTGCTTGTTAACAAGAAATCTACCTTAAAAAAAGATGTCCGGAAACCTAATATTTCTTCATTAAACATTTGACTAAGAGAAAATGATAATTATTAAAAAGAAAAAAAGTTAAACAATTTAAATCATATTTTTGAAGAAAGTGCAAAGCACCCGGTTGACCCACCAGTGAGATAAAACCGGGTACCGCAGTTTTCTGGGAAAAAAGTATATAAAATGTTAAAAATTTTTAAAAGTTTACTTAGTTATTAACCCATTGCATTTATAATGTTTTAACTACTTTATTAAATTATTAACTTTTATTAATTAAATATCGTATATCGTGGTCCTCCACTGTGGGATACTCGGTTTTGCCCCGCGCTACAAAAAATAACGAAGTGTAACATTTATAAGTAATTATTAACAATTTAATAATTATTGTTATGGAAAAATAATCTATATACTAAATCCCCAAAAAGATATGATACTTGACAAAATTAAAGAAATATCATGAAAAGTTCTTAAGTACTTATTTAAAAAAAAATCGTAGCGAAATTGATCGCAATTTTCAAAGTTGCATAAATTAAAACAAATAATTGTTTTCCTATTCTTTCTGTCATTATTGGGCTATTTGATGAAATATGAAAAATATATGTTGAGCTCAAAGAAAAAAAGAACATTTTCATTATAGAAAAGTAAGGGTACCCGATTTCACCCGCCTACCCGTTTTTGCCCCACTCTATCCTGTACATATATGTGTATGTGTGTTCCTTTACTGAGCAATAAATATTTATTGTTAATAAATTCTTCACCTACTTTACTCATTACGCGCACATTAATGATGTACAGCTGACACGTTTTAGGGTTACGTGGACACACCTTAGAGTAAAAAATAATAAAACTTTAATACTTTGACTGAAATGAAGTTAGTATTTAAGAACGATATGAGCGAGGGAGAATTCACTCCGGTATTCCACAGTACACTCTTCCTGTAGTAATATAGCGTAATAGTGGATTATTACGGCGATGTAATAATAGAAAATACCACTTATGTTAGTAACTCTGTAATAAGCAGTAATATTTGGTAATAAGTGCAATACGAGGTTTAATAACGCGCAAAACTGGTATTCCACTGTACACGATTTTGACTAGTGAATTCCCCCTCGGATATGAGATTGTTCACAAAGGATATCATGTACTTCCTTTACATTTTTAAACCCCCTTTCCCTTACTTATCATGCTACTTCTTAAAGAAAAAGAGTTGAAAATAATGTTCATTTCATAAACATTTTGCTTCTTTAAAGAGAAAAAATTTGCATTTTTTTCATCAATTTTTGGTAAAATATATACCTTAAATCATATTCGAATGTAAAATTTTAAAACTTGAAAGTAAGAATCAAGTCGAAAAGCAGTTGCTATTTTTTTGCATTACATGATTTCGTTGCTAAAATTAAATCTAAAAATTTCCTCAAGAGACTCTATCCCACATTCCTAGAGCTTCTGCAGAGAATCTTCAGGACTTACCTACACCCAAAAGGAAATTCTTATTAAAACAAAAAAATAATTCTTTTTTACAAGGTTACATATTTTCAATCAATACAAGATTTGCATTAAAAGTAAGATAAAAATTTTCGATTTTGATAAGTCGAATATTTAACTTGAAGAAATTGTTTGTAAAAATGATTGTAATACAATTTATGTTTGAGAATTATTGAATTGAGTTCAGTGTGTTTTTTTAAACGTTTTTAGCAGATATAGATGTGAATGTTTTGCGCGTCTCTACGATAACGAAAAAATGTGCGACAGAACTTTTTCTGAATTTTAATACTGATAATATAATATAGCAAAATATATTATATATCAACAATTTCTTTACAATAAAAAACAGGTTATTTTACTTTAAATATTAAAATTGGAATTTCTGTAAGTCACAGAAATTTTATTTGATTTGACGAAAATTTCCTCTGTATGTGGAACATTCCCAGAGAAAGTCTAGAGCCTTTCCAAAGACTGCAAGATGTTTGCCAACAGTATCTAGGGACCCTCTACAGAACCTCCAGGAAGCCTTCCTACACCCAGAGAAAAATTTATTTGAATTCAATATAATTTATTTGAAACAAATAACCGTATATTTGTCACAGAACCAATTAAATTATTTATTTGTTTTAAATAAATATTCTATTTGACAGAAATAAAATTTGTATTTGAATCAAATAAATTTTTATTAGTACCAAATAAAATTTATTTGGAACAAATAAATAATTTAGTTGATTCTGACAAATAGTACGTATTGAGACAAATATACCACTTCTCTGGGTGTAGAGACCGTATGGAACCTTTTGAGAAACTTTCCAGAGTCTGGCGTACAATGGACGGAGGGATTGACGGATGCTACTGTAAAACTAATTGTAAGAGAGTCTCCCTGCGTAAATTTTTACATTTTTATAAGTATAATAACTCTACCAAATTTCATTATAATCTGTGGAAGCATTCTTGATGTATAGACTTATAAAATACAATTAGTAGTCAACTTAACTTCAAAAAGTGGTTTTTAAAAAAAATGGCCAAAGAAATTTTACTTCACAATTCGTTAGGGGGACAAGTGACTAGCTTAAAACCAAAAAGTTGGGGTCAAATTGTATTTCATTTAATTTTTCGGGAAAACATTAAGTCGTACAAAATTTTTGGTCAAAGAAGTAAAAAATGTAATTTTTTGCAATTTGGCGCGCTCTACTTTTACCAAATTACGTTGTACAGCAATGACTCAATGAGATAAAATATAGGGAACTCAAATATCTGCAATTTATGTCTTTAGGCATTTTTTACTACTACTACTACTTATTCTTACCCCGAAAATTGAAATGAAATACATTTTGACCCAACGTTTTGGTTTTAAGATAGACACACGTTTGTGAAATAAAATACCCGGTGTAGAAATTTCTGATCACGCCTAGGGTCACGCTTAAAAGGCTTGACGCCTGATCAGGCCTAGTCGTGACCCCTACTAGATTTATCTATTTTGAGACGTTTGGTCAGGCCCCGATCAGCGCCTGGTCTGAATTTCTGCAAGGGACTTTTGGAAAATCGAAAATCGTCAAGAATACAATCTCTACAATGAGATTTTACAGGAAAAATTCTTGTGCTTTTAGGGGAAAAGGGATTCAAGATTCATTCCTTAGTATTTTACGGTGATTTCTAGGAAAAATCCATGGAATAGTCTTTAATTATTCCTAAGAAATTAATTAATTAATTAATTAGTTAATTCCTAAGAACTCAATCTTACTTAAGTTTTCCCGTAAAAGCGCAGAAACTTTTTCTGTAAATTTCTCTCTGTGTGTCTAGAAACAAAATAAAATTTATTATTCTTTTGCAAATCAAACAATATCCTCGCCCTTTCTTAACAAGAAATCATTTGTGAACGTTCCCTATTGCAGTACAGGATGATTTTTTTTAATCCCAACCTGACATTTTATCGGATATCGTAGGAGCTGCTGCAAAACCGCGAATCTACGTTAGGTAAATACCGCGTGTCTGTGAATTCCATAAGGGCTATATTTAGTGTAAATTTCCATGCAACACAGCCCTTAAGAAAGTCACAGATACGCGGTATTTACCAAACGTAGATTCGCGGTATTGCAGTAGCTCCGACGATATGTCGAAAGAAAAATTCTCTTCAATTTACAGCCCTTAACATTAATTTGAAGTACTTTCCCAGAGCATAAAAAGAATTTTCATCCAAAAAACACATAAATCGACATATTTCTTGGCTAAACTTATGTAACTCATCAACATTTTGTGATATTACATTGGCAATATTTTCAATATTTAATTTCCTACAACAAAGGTCTTTGGGCAAATGTACAAATTAATTTGAATGCACCAATTACTACGATTTCATTTAAAACAGTAATTTAAAAATATTTTTGTTTAAATCATGCATTAGAAACTAAGTATAGCGGAAATTTGAGAAAGAATAAATAATATAATATTAAAAACAAATCTGTCGATTTACGTAAAAAGGAAATTTTCAAGTACTTATTTTTTCCGTGTAATGTCACCTTGAGTGAACCACGATCTTCAGTGGACCACCCTCTTGAGTGTACCGCCTGAAATATCTGTATGATGTACCTAATAGTCAAAATTTTAAATTAATCGCGGGAACATCAGCAGCATCCTCGAAAACCATAAGTTAATGTGTTTCCAAGTGAGCGGACACATTGTTGTGCACAATGGAGCATTTTGTTAAAAATAACTGTCAAAAATTTGCGAGTTATAATTTTAAACATTGTTATAGCTCTGGAAATATTGAGTAAAAAGAGACTTCAAAGGTAAGATATTTATTTTCTGTTACTTTGGACATTGAAATTTATAGTCTAAACTTAGTAAGTCATAATTATGATGATTAAAAAAATGGGCATATCCTATATCCTAATAAGGAAGAAAATACCACATTATCCAAAGCAGAGAATACTGACAGCAAATTGAAACTTGCATAATTATTGAAAGCGATCAAAAGCATTAAAACAAAAGAAAGATCAGTCACAAACACGTCGAAAGACTTCTGCAATTTTATAGCTTTCATTGATTTTTCCATTTGTTTTTAATCTATGGTAGGCGGTCCACTCAAGGTGACATTACCCTATAACTAAACTTTCAGGGATTTTGTTCGACAAATACAATGAAATATCAGGTTTGAACTGGAACAAAAAAAGAAAATAGTTGAATAATATCACCCTACTGTTTAACTTTAAAAATTGTAATTAGAAGTAAGCGACAAATATAACAAAATCCATTTAAAACGCGGTTCAGCTAATACACTGATATTTATCTTTACAATAAACGGCAAATACAGTACGGAAGATTGGTATACTATGATTACATAAAATTGGAAATTGCAGAATTTCATGAATTATGCTCAAACAGTAGTACACTGAATTAAACACCTATATAGTAAAAATAAATGGACAATTCTTAAAAATATTAAAAGGCCACAAAACGTATTAAAATAAAAAATCACAAATTTATTCTACTATGTCCGCGAACTTTGCATACAACTTATCTCCAAATCAAAAATACAATACAAAGTGTCAAGAAAATCGAATTATTCACCAGTTTTGGATATTATTATAGTAGTTTTAGAGTTCCTAAAAATCAAAAAAAAAAAATTCTCAATTTTAAGCAAAATAAAAAAAAATTACTTTCAAAAGGGCTTTATAATTGGCAGTTTTAACTGAAGTTCTGGATCCCTCTCAAAAATTTCTACAACTTTCCCCTTTAGCACTTTGAGTTCCCATTAAAATCAAAAACGTGCTGGGACATTAAAAATGACAAAAAAATTTCAATTTCTTTCTTGTTGGAGTTCCAACAGTTCTGAAGGTAGTTCCGGGTTCCTCTCAAAAAGTTCAACAACTTTTCCCTTCAGCACTTTCAGTTCCCATCAAAATCAAGAAAGTTGTGGGACATTAAACATGCCCAAGAATGTTCAATTTCTTTCTTTTTAAAGTTCCAACACTTCTGAAAGTAGTTCTAAGTTCCCCTCAAAAAGTTCTACAACTTTTCACTTTGGCACTTTCAGTTCCCCTCAAAATCAAGAAAGTTGTGGGACATTAAACATGCCCAAGAATTTTCAATTTCTTTCTTCTTAAAGTTTTAACAGTTCTGAAGGTAGTTCTGGGTCCCTCTCAAAAAGTTCTACAACTTTTCCTTTTATCACTTTAAGTTCCCATGAAAATAACTATTTTTTAAAGATATAGGATTTTATGAGAAGTTAACCTCCTACACCCAGATAAAAGATTTGTTTGAATTTAACATAATTTATTTGATACAAACTACCAAATTTTTGTCTGATAACAAACTAAAATATTTATGTGCTTTAAATGAATATTTTTTTAAAATAAAAAATGTTTATTTGAATGAAATGAAGTTATGGAATTTGATATGGGGCCGTTTATATACCACGTGGACAGGTTAGGGGGAGGGAAGGGGAGTTCTACAAATTTTCCACGATTGTACACGATGGGGAAGGGGGCAGGGAGGTTCAAAGCAAATGTCCACGTGGACCCATACAAAATTTAATTTTATTCCTGACATTTTTTTTCATTTTCAAATTTTGCGCCATTAGGAGGGGGGCGGGAGGTTTGACAACTTTTTTTCTTTCATTTTTTAAAAAATTTTTTTTCTGAAAGTACAACATCTGAAGAATATTGTACTAAATTTGTAGGTCATGTGGAGCAAAACTAACGAAGTTACAATAGGTTGAATGACCGTACCTCTAACTTATTTTTTCGCGCATTTTAGCTCGCGAGACCAAAGAAGGCAGAGTTTTACGTAGACAAGAGTAAAAAGATGCCTTAGATAACGTGGATGACAGTGATGTACTGTATGGACCCGGCATCGATGATGACATGTAGGTATTTTATAAGAAAATCCATTTTTTTCAAGATATTTTCATTTTTAGTGTATAAAACTTTAAATCGATTTTCCAAAATATGCTATTTTTAAAGTCGGTGACCAGCCTACAGAAAAAACTACT
>WNHD01003165.1:0-13247 GCA_011057455.1 Ganaspis sp. Gsp50
TAGAAAAGTATTCGAAAAATTTTTTACCTTTAATTGATATCGTAAATTTCCCATTCTATGTGCGATGTTATTACCCAAATATTGAATATCTTCGTTCTCTTTTTCTCTTTCTTTTAACAATGCAACTAGTTTCTCTTTCTCACTTATCAGTTTTTCTTGCTCTGTTACTAGTTCTTTACAAAACGCAGTAGTTTTGCTCAATTGTCTCTTAAATGATTCACGTGAAATTTGAATCGAACAGACCGATTTCTGCAAATGGTCCAATTTGTGTTGAGTTCGTCTGCAATAATAAATTACAAATGTCATTACAAGGATTAAAAAAATGTGTACAGTAAGATGCTGAAGCGATTATATTTAAATCACACTTTTTAAAATATTGAATACATTGGAAAAAATATTAATATTTTTATTTTTGGATTAATCCCTTTTATTTCAAACAAAGTGGTAGCGACCAAATTTTTAAAATTAATGATACTTAAGATAAATAATCTACGTGTTTCTAAAGTTTCAAACTGAAAATATTGTTTTGAAATTCTTTTTCGTTTTTTGAAATTAAGTAATCAAAGTATTGAAATCTATCACTTTTTTAGTTTTTAGAAAATGCTTTTAAAATCAAGTAATTTGTCAAGAACGATAAATTATCTCGCTTTAAATTAAAAGGTTTGATCTACTGTTTATAATTGCTTCCAGTATTTAAAAACTTATAAAAATAAGTAAAATATGATTTTAAAGTCGAATTGTCAAACCTGAAAATTTTCGCATATTTAATATTAAATTATAATGTCTAAGAATTATTAAAAGAAATTGAAAATTATCAAATGAGAATTTTAGCTATATTTTTCGAATTTCTAAGTACTTATGTAATTTTTAATCGAGAAGTACAAAATATTTCAATATTTGAAAATTGGCAAGCATTTTGCCAAGATTCAAACATCTGTAACTTTTTTTAGACAAAATAAAAAAAAAATATGAAATTTTGAAAAGATGCAGATTAAATGTAAATAAATTAACTTTTAATATAGTCGATTTAAATTTTAAATACATACTTAACAAGCATAGTGTCAACTCCAAGCCATATTCTAACGTTTGAAAAATTAACCTTTTCTATTGCAATTTTAACAAAATATTTACGAAAGTAGGTAGCAAAGAGAGACTTTCAAAACTGAATATTTACGTAAGTTAATAAACTTTGAAGCTAATTCCAACATTATTTTGTTCAAAATTAATCATGTTTTATTTTTGGTAAGTTTCAATATTAAATATTAAGCATTTTTTAAATAACAGCACACTTAAATACGTAAAAAGTGAAAGTTTTTGAGGTACACTTTAAAATCATATTTTATGTATTTTCCTCACAAAATATAATGAAAAGAAAATAATAAAAGCGTATAACATATTAACGTGTAACGTTAACACGTTACACGATTAAAACACAAAAGTATTTCAACTAAAACTGAATTTTTGATATATTTTTTTATTGTAAAATATCTATTATATACGAAGTTTCATTTTTCATGTACCTTACACTTAAAATTATCAATTGTAATGAAAGAAATACAGGGATCACAGTCGTTTTTTCGTTCAATTTTAGGTACAAAAGGGGATTTTCAATTTTAAAAAAGCGGATTTTAAAATGAAGAAAAAAAATAACATAGTAATATTCAAAAATTTCAAAAACTTAATTTAATTTTGAAATATTTTGAAGTAGTCTTGAAGTATTTTAAATCCTTTAAAACATTTTGAAAAACTATATTTAAAAATTTTTAAAAACACTTGAATATACTTAAAAATATTTAAAGACACTTAAAAATGTTTAAAAATATTTAAATTTACTTAAAGTTACTTTAAAATGCTTTAAAATACTTCAAAATACATCAAAATATTTTTAAATATTTAAAATTACTTATAAATAATTCCAAATACTTCCCAACAACTCAAAATATTTTAAAAATACCTCAAAATATTTTAAAACATTTCAAAATACTTTAAAACCTTTAAAAACACTTCAATATGTTTCAAAATATTTAAAACACTTCAAAATACTTAGAAATATTTAAATCTACTTAAAATTACTTTCAAATACTTTAAAATACTTCAAAATACTTCAAAATACTTGAAATCCTTTATATTACTTTATGGTACTTTAAAAAACTTCAAAATAGTTTAAAGTCTTAAAAATACTTAAAATACTAATATTTTTAAATACTTTGAATTATTTTAAAGTATCTTTAAATGTTTTGAAGTCTTTGAAAGTAATAAAAAGGTTTTTGAAGTATTTAAAAATAATTTTTAGTATATTTAAATGTTTTGATGTATTTTTTAATGTTTTTAAATATTTCAAAGTATTTGGAAGTATATGAAAATATTTTAAATTATTTTAAAGTAATTTAAAGTATATTTAAATAGTTTGAAGTGTTTTAAAGTAGTTTTAAGTATTTTTGAATATTTTGAAGTAATTTGAAGTATTTTTAAGTAAACTGAAGTATTTTAAAATAACTTTAAGTACTTTTAGATATTTTCAAGTATTTTAAAATATTTTGAATTATTTGAAAGTATTTGGATATATTTTCAACTAATTTTAAGTATTCATAAATATTTGGAGGTATTTTAAAGTACTTTCTTATTTTCTAAATATATCTTTAAAATATTTTAAAATCTTTTTATAAATTATTATAATTATCAATTTATCATTCGGTAATTTCTTATTAGTACAGAAAAATATCGATCACTCCAAGTCAGTTATAAAATAAAAACAACTTTTTTACGTTTCGACATGCACTGCAGTCCTCCTTAGAACTAGAATTTATTTAAAAAAAACCAAATTAAATTAAACCAATTAACCACTTACAATACTAATATTTTCAAAAAATTAGAGCTATTTTGAAGTATTTTTGAATATTTTGAAGTATTTTAAAATAATTTTAAGTATATTTAAATATTTTGAAGTATTTTTTAATATTTTGAAGAGTTTTTAAATGTTTTTAAGTGTTGTTAAATATTTTGAAGTATTGGGAAGTATTTGAAAATATTTTATTACATTTTTCTTTAAAAAAATATTTTGAAGTATTTTGAAGTGGTCTGAAGTATTTTAAAGTAGCTTTAAGTATTTCTAAATATTTTGAAGTAGTCTGAAGTATTATTACTGAAAAATTATTTTAAAAAATCTTATTGATAATTAGAGGGAAAATATTTGATTTTAGGTGTTTTAGGTGATTAAAAAAAAGGGGGGGGGATTAGGTAAAAAAGGGGACGAACTGTGATCCCTGGAAATAACATTTAAGCATTTAAATAGTGATTAACGAACAGAGAAAATGTCAAAGAATAACATGTTTTAAAATAGTTTTTTAAAAAAATGCTTGCAGCAGCCTCGAATTAAATTATTTAATGATTGCAAAGTATAATAAAAACCTGTCGAATAGACAGTGGGAGCTTCAGTCTCATTTAAATTATTATAACATTTCCAGCAATAGTTAATTAATACATTTCCACGGTAATTAATTGAAAAAAATGAAGTTTGGAAATACTTGCTTCAGATTCTTTTCCAAACTTTTTAATTGAGTTTTCAGTTGATCTCGTTCGGCTGTTACTATAATCAATTGTTTCTCATTTTCCGGTTGCGTTTCCTCGAGCAGTTTAATTTTCCCTGCGAGCTTTTTCTTGTCGTTTTCATACTGATATTTTAACTCCTCGAATAATCTTTTGCATTCCTCGACAGACGCATTGTGAACGGAAACGGGCATCGTTCTTTCAGAATTACTTTTTAATTTCTCGTAAGCTTCGTTTAAAATTTCGTACTTGCCGTGGAGATTACTCAACTCTGTTTTACAAGATAAATAATCTTTGTGGAGTTTATTATTATCCTGAGACATCGATTCAACCTTTTGTTCATAGAGAGAATTAATTTCTTGCAATTTCTGTTTCTGGAGATTAGTCTGCTTCGTTAACAGATCATTTTGCTCTTTTATCACCGCAGCATCCTCTTCTATTGTTTTCAAGTCAAACGCGTACTTTTCGCACTGAAAGAAATAAAAATATGATTAGTAAATAAATTCAAAAACAGATCATTTTGAGTTTGATTAACAAATGCGCGTAATAATCACAGGGTTTCTACAAATTTTTCTCCCCAAAATTCCATGATTTTTCCATGATTTCCATGAAAAAAATAGAAAAATTTCCATAATATTTTGTACTGCATTTTTTCATTAAAAAATGAATTTTTCAATATTTTGTAAGAATTTAAATTACTCTTAAAATCATGAAGGTTTTTGAAAAATAATTTTCTATAGAATTTGAATTACTCAAATTCATTATTTTTAATTTTAAAACGAATTTAAATATTTTCAAATGTTTTTAAATATCTTGAAGTAGTTTTAAATATTATGAAGCATTTTTAAATATTCTGAAGCATTTTCGAAATTTCTTGAAGGATTTTGAAGTAGTCTGAAGTATCATAATACTTTTAAAATATTTTTAAAAATTGGTATTTTAAAATCTGCATATATTTTATTTACAATATAAATACTAACATTTTTAAATAGTTACTGTGAAATATTTTGAAGTATTTTAAAGTAATATAAATAATTTTCAAGTATTTTAAAATAATTTAAAGTAATTTCAAGTATATTTAAATATTTTCAAGTATTTTTAAGCTTTTTCAAAAATATTCTAAAGTATTGTAAACGAGATTTTAAAAATATTTTGAAGTATTGGAAAGTATTTTTGGGAAAAAACTTGAAGTAATTTTAAGTATTTTTAAATATTTTTAAATATTTTAAAATGTTTTGAAGTAATCTGGAGTATTTTAAAGTAGTTTTAAATATTTTGAAATATTTTAAAGACATTTGAAGTATTTTAAAATATTTTGAAGTAATCTGGAGTATTTTAAAGTAGTTTCAAATATTTTGAAATATTTTAAGAAAATTTTAAGTATTTTTGAGTATTTTGAACTAGTCTGATGTATTTTAAAATAGTTTTAAGTATGTATTATTAAATATTTTGAAGTCTTTTAAAGTCATAAAAAGGATTCTGAAGAATTTAAAGTACATGTAATTTGAAATATATATATTTTCGAAGTATATTTAAGTATTTTCAAATATTTTTAAGTATTTTGAAGTGTTTTTAAATTTTTTTAAGTATTTTGTAGTAGTCTAAAGTATTTTAAAGTAATTTTAAGTCTTTTGGAATATTTTAAAGACATTTTAAGTATTTTGAAGCATTGGGAAGTATTTGGAAATATTTTAAAGATATTTTAAATATTTTGAAGTATCTTGAAACAGTCTGAAGTATTTTAAATTAGTTTGAAGTATTTTAAAGTAATTTTAAGTAAATTTAAATATTTTTAAGTATTTCTTAAAATTTTGAAATATTGAAAAGTATTTAGAAATAGTTTAAAGTACTTTTAAGTATTTTGAAATATTTTGAAGTTTCTTCTGTAAAAAAAAAGTATAAAATTTTGGTAAATCGTAATAAACACCATAAAGCAAAGAAATTAAATAACAAAAATAAATTTCCAGGATGATTGAAAATTCCATGAGAATTCCAGGTTTTCCAGAGTTGTAGAAACCCTGAATCAACAGATTAAATTAATTTTAGAGAAAAAGGAATCAGTTTTTAATGAATTTTTTTAATTTACAGGAACATTTGTTGATTAAGAAGTTTGTATGCTCAAATAATTGTTATTTGATTTTACTTTAAAACTCAATGCAGAATTATTAAAAAATAATTTACAATTAAAAGCAAGGAATATTTTTGAAAATTATAAATTCTTTTTGTACAAAGGTTAGACTTAATATTTAATCAAAAAAAGGTGTGTATAAACATACTAGGTGATTAAAAAAAGCTACTAAATAAAAAACTTGAGAAATATTTCCGTCAATTTTCTAGAAACCTACTCTCTTTTTTAAATTTTCAACTTCCTTGAATAGTGACTCATTTTCGAGCACAACCTCTTTGCACTTTCCAGAGAAAGTATTAATTTCTTTTTCATATTTCTGAATTAGTTCTTCCTTTTCCTGAATATTCTCTTGATACGCATCTAAAAGTGGCCCCAGGGCATGTGAATTGACTCTCCCCCATGAATTTGCAGATTTTTTGCTATCCGATTCAAGATCAAGATTCTGAATGACATTCGTGATACTTTTTGATTCTGCACTTTGACCAGAATTTCGTAACTTATCTTGATACTTTTCTAATTCTACATTAAGTTTATAGACTAGATTTTTAAGAAGAGTTACATCTTCTTTGTGCTGAGAATTCTCGAGCTTAGATTTCTCGGCAATTGTGACTAGATTTGTGTGATCTTGTTCTAAAACTTGAATTGCTTGAGTCAGTTGCTCATGATGCGCGTGCAATTCCCGATATTCTTCGTCTTTATTATTTAAAAGAACACTTAATTTATTGTGCTCTGTGTGTAACTCTTGATACTTTTCTTCCAATTTATGATACTTGATGCGAAGTTTTGCCAATAATTGGTTCCTTTCTTTTTCATCGACTCCTTCTGGGAAAGAAAAAAAGCAAAATTAATCAACATTTTTAGTAGTAAATTTAGTAAAACCTATATTATAGTAAATTTAGATTTAAATTTATTTTTCAGAATTGTTAAAATGACATGATTGTAAAATTGACAAAAATGTATTAATATCTATGTTACTTTTAGAAAATTGAATTACGCAATTCAATAATTTTTATTACTGAAATTGTCATTTATTATCTATTCATTAAAATATTTTTTCACACTTATTTCTAAATTATTATATTTCCATTCATTGACATTTTGCTTCCTTTTTCGTAAAATCAAAATATTTAATGATTTTTGCTTCCTCATGGAGGCAGCTTTTTGTTTAAAAATGATTTGATTGAAAGTTTGATTTAATTTATTTTATTTATAACGCGAATTGCATCTGGATTTTAATAAATCTGAACTTCAAGGTTTTTTAAGTTAAACATAAATTCTACTACAATATAATAATAATAATAATAAATTCTACTAATTAGTCTAATTTATCATTTATTGATTCTAATTATTACAATTTGAATAAAGTTGAAATCCATAACGTTCATAGTCAACGATTTCTATTAAAACAATTTTCCCATTTATTTTTTCTTCTTTTTTATATCGATTTATACCTCAAAGAATTTTTTGAAATTTATGTATCTTATTCAACGAATTTTATTAAAGAAGTTTTATGCACAATTTTTTATAATATTCCGCTTGATGATATTCTTTTTTTTTTTTTTGAATCGTTCATTAAACGTTGTTAACTTAATTTACAATATTTTTTTTCTTTAAATTAATCATCTATAGTTTTACTAACAAATTTTATTTTCTAAAATATATTAGCAAACTTTAGCATTAATTTTATAAAAAATTACTCTTGTTTGTTTGTTTTCTGCAACGATTTTGTATATTCTTTTCAATTTTTTTTATTTTAAATTTTGGATTACTAATTACAGTAAGTATTGAGTATTTTTTTTAAAACTGATTTTTAGACATCTTTACTATATTTTTAATTACTTTTTCAAGTCTTTTTTTCTAATATTATTTCTTTCAATTTTTAGTGTCCTATTTTCAGCTTCTAAACGTCTTAGCTCTCTTTTTTATTTCTTAAGAAACTTTTTAACTGTAATTATTTATTTTCTCTATATTACATTTTACTTATTTTATTGAATTTTTGTCATTCTTTTCAATTGAAGACATAAACTTGTTAAAGTTTCGAGACTTTTATTGAAAAATTTCCGAATAAATTTATAAAAATTTGAAAATTTTTAAATAAGTTTAATAATTTTTTAAAAAGTTTTGAAATAAAAGAGAAATATTAATTATTCAACAAAAATATAAATAATTGTTAGTAAAAGGAATTGTCAGAAATTTAGCGAAGAACACTGTTTGTCAATTTCAAATCATAAGCATTTTAAAAATTTTAATTTCAAAAATTTCTATTTTATTAAATGAAACTTCTGAATTTAGAAGTTTTAAAAAAATTGACTGTGAAGATTTTTTAAAAATTATTTATAGATAATTGAAATTAAAAATCCTTAAAAATGAGTCGATTCAGCTATAATCTATCGATTTATAGATAATAATTGAGTTTCAAAAAAGTCTAAAAAATCAAGAATTTAGAGAACAGTGAGAATTTCTAGAAATTTTGTTTTTTTTAAATTTCTAAATGATTCTTTAGAGGTGTGATTCAATAGGTGTTTTTACACTTTTAAATAATTTCTAGTTTTGCAAAATTAAAAAATTTTTTTTCAGGGCTGGTTAAAAGTGGGCAACAAGAACTTATTTAAATTTTACAATATTCTATTATGTAATATGAAAATTATTCACACGAGAAATAGTTTCGTTTTTCTTGGAAGAGGAAATGAAAGGAAATAAATTTTATGCAGATATTATTAAAAAATGTAATAAGCAAAAAAGAGAACGTAAAAAAATGTAACAGTTTTACCCGAAGCATCATTTTCTTCCAACTTTTCTGCTATTAATCGATTTTCTTCCACTAATCTTTCAATTTCCTTCTGAAGGTGTCGTCTGCCTTTGCATTTGGAAGCAGTTGTTTTATCGTCTTCACAAGTACCGTCAACTTCATCTCCTAAATTTGGTTTTGTTTTTGTAACTGTGCGACTTTTGTGCCTTCGACGATGTCGAATTGCATGAACTGGTTCAATTTCAGAATCGTTTTCTGCCTTTTGTTTACTATGCTGCGTTAAAAGTAAAAATGAACAAACATTTTTTAAAATATTCTGAAATTGAGAATTGAATCGAATTAATCAAACAATTTTGTTGAATACAATTTATCTTTTTAAATTAATATTTTACACACATTGTGGTTTATAATTTCCAATTGTAAAAGTTGATTAAAAGTTGCACTTTAGATTTTATACAAAGTTTGTCGTAAAATGATTGATATTTGTTTATTATTGTACAATATAAATAGTTATAAAAATAACTAAATAGTATTCGTTTTATCGTAAATATTAATTATAATGATTTTATACAACACCTTTTATTTTATAAACAATAATTAATGATTACCATCGGAAATTATTATTTGATTTAAATGCACAAATTTTGAGGTTAGTAAGTTTCCACACATTGAAAAATTCTGTAAGAAACTTCTACAATTTCTAACATTTTAATAGCATTTAATACGACATGACTGTAAATTTAGTAAAAATATTCAAAATTCGTATTTACCTTTCGTCTAGAACGTTTTTCAGAACTGCCCAAGTTGGTAATCGGTGTCCCAAAAAAGTACGACATGTTAAAAACGGAACTTATTTACTAATGTCACCTTATACAATAATTGAACCACATTTTTGTGTTTAAGTTTAATTCTTAGAACTATAATACAATACAAATTATACAACTACATTCTAATTACAGAGTAGGTTATTGGACAGAAAACTCCACGATTTCGTGATTGTTTACATTTTCCTGTATTCCATAACCATGGAAACAAATCAAACAATTACAGATGGCGCTGCATGCGACGGCGCGAATAAAAGTTAAATATTCAAGCACTTGCATGTTTACATTCTTGAAAAACAAATAAATTACCATTTTTTACACAATCAATGAATAATTCAGCTTTTGTTTAAAAATCCTCACGGTCAAGTTGTAGAGAATTATTTTCTGAAGAAAATAAACCGTCATTTATTTAAATTTAATCATTTTTAAAAATTTCTATTGAAGCATGGAAGATAAATTTTAATGAATTAAATTCTCTGTTAGATAATAATTTAAATTTCTTCAAATAAGTTTAATATGTATTTTTAATTTAAACGTTTAATATTTTTTTTTGTTTCTGCATTCATATTTAAATATACATACATAAAATTATGTTATTAATTAATTTCTCATTTATATATATTTACGGTATTTTAATGGAAAACAAATTATTTTTGCATTTATTTATTTCGAGTTTATACTTACCGTGCATTAAAGAAAATAATCAAGTTGATTCTTCAATAACATAAACAAGTAAAAAAAAAATAAAAATAAAAATTGTGAACAACAATTTAACCAATGAACATATTTCTCAGAACTTTTTACATTTTATTTTTTAAGTGGATAATAACCAGTTTCAAAATTTTAATATAGAAGCAACGAAATAATAATTTTTTTCCTTGTCAGATAACCTACTTTTTCAGGTAATGGTAAATTTTCGATATTGTTTCAATAACTGATAAATTGTTTAAAGTTTATCTATTTAGTGATATCTTTATAAGCATAATTAAAGTCAGCCTTTTAGTTAACAAAAAAGTAAAGGAAAAAAAAAACAAAAACAGTTAATTCAAGAATGCAAACTAGTCATGTGTAAATAATTGACAACAAATAATTTTAACTTAAAAATAAGAGAAAACTTAAATGTAGAGAATCGTGTGAGCTGAAAAATAAGTTTTTCCTTTATTTGCTGAGAAAAATAACAGATATGACAATGTTCACAGAAAGATCAAGAAACACTTTTACTTTTGGTAACGTTTTCAATACTTATTTTATGAAGTTATAAAAATGACTAGATGTGCATATGGAGCATTCCATATATATGTGTACGTACTCAATGTATCATTGAAATTCACATTTTTTATTTCGCTGGAATTTTTTTATTTCTTTGTATTTCACAAAATAGGACTTCATGATTTTTTCACATTTTTTATTTCGCTGGAATTTTTTTATTTCTTTGTATTTCACAAAATAGGACTTCATGATTTTTTCACATTTTTTTATAAAGCGGTTCTAAAGTTAAGAATTCTTCAAAATTTTTAATGATTTGTTTTATGCTCATATTTAAAAGATGATTAATGTTTTTTCAAATTGTGTGTTTTTAACTAAACTTTTCAAAACTTTTATTGGAAATTTTTTAATATAAATTTCCAAAAAACGACTTTCTTTTAAATATATTTTAAATATAACCCCGTCGTGGGGAAATGATATTCTCCATTTTTTTAGAATTTTAAAAATTGCCGAATTTCACATTTTTTGCATTTTTTAGTTTTTGTTCACATGTGACCGTCCACGACAAAAGGTACTTTATGCGCTCTTGACTTAAGGTACCTTTTTATGTGAAGGCATTTTTTTTTCATTCGTACGCACACGAGCAAAAACTGAAAAATGTGAAATTCGGTAATTTTAAAAAATTCTAAAAAATAGAAATAGAATAATTTTTCCACTACGCACAGTGGGGAAAAAGGCACTTTTTAGCTATAAATTCAATTGTTGGCACAATTCTTATCGGGTTTTAAAGTTTTCTCTTTCAAAATACTCGTGACTAAAAAATTTGCTATAACGCTTGCCTGCGCACTTTTTGATTTAGTTAATTGTTTATTAATATTGTTAACAACAAATGTAAAACTAAAGTAACAAATAGAGAAATTTCACAAAAACGAATAACATAATATTTAATTATTATGATTATTTTCATTTTTAAAAGCAATATTAAAGCAAATTTATAGAAATTAAAGTAATACTATTAAAATAAAAATCTCGGATTCAATATGGCGGATAAAATTATTAGGCTTCACTAAAACGCAATAAAAATTAATATAGCGATTAGTTTAAAGAGAATAATTTAAAATACCGTCATAATATTAAAAAATACAAAATGGCGGACGAAAAAATTTTAAATTTAAAAAAACACACGGAATATTATATACTTACTCTCTAAATCTGAATAAGTGAAATTTACTTATTTTTAAGTCAAATGTCTTTCACTCATTTCAATAAGTGAAGTTTTCACTTATTTTTGTGTGAAATTTGTAAGTAGTGGAAGACTTTTGACTTAAAAGTAAGTAGATTTCACTGATTCAGATTTAGAGAGTATATATAATAATTTTGTGATACCAAAATTAAAATATAATTATTATAATACACAATACAAAATGGCGAATCTAAAATCGTAGATTAAAGGAGTCGGATAAAAAATTTAAATTTTTTAAAGGCTCTGAGAGGTTGTCCATAAACTACGTAGCCCATTTTTTTTGGAAATTTAGACTCCCCCCCCTTCCCCTATGTAGCACACTGTTCCATACATTAGCGCCATTTTTCCTCTTAACGTAGCAAATGTCTTGACCCCCCCCCCTCTCCTTTGACGAGCTCTCCTTTGTTTATGGACGACCCATGAACAGTAATATACTTATAATAACAAGTTCGATACGTCATAATTTTGGGTTTTTTTGGGCTTCACAAAAATCCCCATTCAACAATAAATAAACTCTTCATCTCGAAAATTACCCTTCAAAACATTATAATTATTTTTTTCATTGAAAGATGTTAAGTGCATTGTAAATTACTAGCACGTTTATAAAAACATTTACAAATGAAAAAACATAAATCTTTAAGAAAAAATTCTATCCCCAAAAACAGACCAACCTCTCAAATAATCTCATATGAAAAGAGTGAAACTATTAAAATTCAAATTTAACGCTGTAATGAAATGATAATTCTAATAAACTAATCAACAACATTTACAAAATTCAAATTCAACCCCTTCTTTAAAAACTACCCCCAAGCCATTGAAATCAACAACAAAATAAAAGACTCCAAAGTTATAAAATGAATATGTCGAAACAGATTTAATTATGTTCGCCCTCATAAAATATTCCCTCAATTTTTGGGCTTTACACTTTTGGTTAAAACTACCCCCAAAACTCAAAAAATTAAGATAGCAATTTGCAAAACATTACAAAATTCATATTTTTAATTGTCCCATAATACTCTTATATTTTTAGGCTCCACTAATACTATAAGGTCCCTAATTTTTGGGAATTTTCACTTTAGTCAAAACTACCCTTAAAACTCAAATATCTAATAGTACATTCCAAGAATAAATTATTTGTCGACTCCGCTTTAGATGAAACAACCCCGAAAACTCAAAAAATTAATAGTGCATTCCAAGAAAATATAGAAATCAAATTCCTAAGTGTCTTAGAATACCTTCATACTTTTGGGCTCTTCAAATAATTATAATTGAGTGCCTTTATAAGAAGTGCCTCTTTTCCCACTGTGCGACGGTACTATATAAGATTTAAAATTTGTGCAAAAGAAAGTATTGTTTTTGAAAAAGTTTTCGCACAAAAATTTTGAAGTGTTCAGTTGAAACCACGCAATTTAAAAAAAATAATTCAGAATTGATAAATTTTTAAAAAATTTATGAGTAGGGGAGAGCGGGGTTGAAAGTGCCGGGGGTAAGTTGTGCCGTTAGCTATATCTCAAAAACTGAAAAAGATAAAAATAAAATTCAAGTGCGAAA
>WNHD01003166.1:0-16235 GCA_011057455.1 Ganaspis sp. Gsp50
ATTTATGCTTTTTGGATGAAAATGAGTTGATTTAGACTATTTTTGGAAAATCGAAAATCCGCACGATTACAAGGCTTCCCTATGAGGAAGCAAAATGAAAAGGAATGTGAAATTTTTAAAACAAAATTGAAACATTTGAAACAAAATGGAAACGGAAGCAAAAATTGAAACGTTCGAAACAAAAAATTGAACATTTAAAAGAATTGAAATACGCATTTTATATTCAAGTCACATAGAGATTTAGATCCTGAATTGAAAGAATTATTAATTAAATTCCACAGACATAAAAAAAATGAAATAAAATACACTCTCAATGTTGATGAGAATGTAAAAAAGAGAAATGAAGAATTAAACGTCTGGGTGGGAGTTGCAGTTTAAAAATGTAATTTCTGAAAGGGAAATGTTTATAATTTATGTAATCTGTTACTTTTCTCGGGAGATTAATTACACGTGCATGGCCAGGGACCAATGATGTAATCACAAGCTGATAATTGGTTGACGAGATAGTCAGATTGGCTCTTGGACACTTGGATGCTCAATTGTCCAGACACACCCCCTGGCAAAATGAAATTTGATTTTCTCGGGCAATTTCGCACCCAAATCAAACCCCCTTTCGAAAACTGGTTACGTGACGTTTTAATCATATTAGCTTCATTTGGCAAATTCAAAATAAATTCAAGGCAAACTTTTTAATCTCGTAAAGAACATTTTTCCCACAATTCATATTCACATATTCTTAACAGCAAAAAGTACCTTAAAATTATGAAGCTACTTAAAGTGTCTTAAAATTATGAAGCTACTTAAAGTGTCTTAAAATTATGAAGCTACTTAAAGTACCTTAAAATTATAAAGCTACTTAAAGTGCCTTAAGATTATGAAGCTACTTAAAGTATCTTAAATTAAAATGTTTTCACAGAAAGAACAAAATGTTATTTTTCAATGCAACATCTGTAAAATTCCAAGTTAAATTGAAATTCTAGAGACGTATGTCTGTAAAAATCCATAAGTTCATCTTGTAATTTAACATTTTGATTTTTCTGTGTTGGTCTGAAACATCTTAAAATAAGATACTTTGTATCTACTTTTTTACTTTTTTTTACTTTGTAACTACTTTCAAAATACTTCTTCACTGTAAAAAAGAAGTCTTACTTTCAGACCGTTTTAGACTGAACCCTTGTGCATCAAATCCAATTTCAACTGAATTTTGCTCAAGAGTTGGATTTTAAGACCTAAAATTGACTTAATCTTGTCTTAAGACAAAACCTTCTGACTTTCAGTCATTTTGGTTGTAAGATATAAACGGTTTAAAACTTTGTTTTTACTGTGTTTTTCCAGTGTTTAATCAACCCTTTATAATTATAATAGATTCAGTCACTATAAATCAAAATGAATTCATTTTGATTTAAAAAATGAAATAAAAAGTTTAAAATGAAATAAAAAGTTTAAAAGATTGTTTTGCTTCCTCATAGGGAAGCCTTGTTTATATTGTTTTAGATTGTTTTTTAGATTGTTTAAAAGATGAAATAAAAAGCCTAATTGGCCTACTTAAATAGGATAAAGCGAACATAGATCGAAAATCATTCAATCTCTTTTCTACAGAAATGCACCTATTATAATAAATACATTAAAAAATGAATGCGCGTGTGTGTGATTTCCGGAGAATATAAATATAAAGTCAAATGAAAGCATATATTTATTAATGTGGATATTGGATTTAGAGAGGACAATGCTTGTATATTCACTATATTATATGGAGCCGAGACGAGAATGTATGCAAATTGAGGGCTATATTGAATAAAATAATATATTCAAGGGGGGTCGCGAATTGCAAAGGGGGTGATGGTAAAGGGTCAGAAACACCAAGAGTGATTCCAGTCAGTGAAGAGGTTTAAGCATTGATCAGCAAGTCAGATATAGCAAACAACCGCACCATCGGATCCGCCATTGATACGCAGTCGGCCTCTTTATAGTTTCGCGCATTTAATTTGTATATTTTCCGTAAACAAATTTACTTCTTTTTCACAATCACCATTAAAATCACATTCCTGATCCTCGACAACACACCCAATTCAATTTCATTCACATAATCTATACCAAAAAATCAAGTTCAGAGGACGAAATTCCAGTTTAGGATAAAAAATTCCAGTTTAGGATAAAAAATTCTAGTTTAGGATAAAAAATTCCAGTTTAGGATAAAAAATTCCATTTTAGGATAGAAAATTCCATTTTAGGATAAGAAATTCCAGTTTAGAGGAAAAAATACGACTTTAGAGTGAGAAAAATAATACGAAGGTGGAGAAAATAAGTAATGAACAAATAAATACGAAGGTGAAGAAAATACGCAATAAAAAAATAATACGAACAGTGAAGAAAACACGCAATAAAAAAATAATACGAACAGTGAAGAAAACTATTACAATGGAAAAATAATTCCAATAATAAATCAAATGATTCGATATATCGAATATAAATTGGAGTTTTATTTGGTTATGTAATTATTCCTACAATTCTATCACGAGAACATTTTTCTCTGAAAGCAAAGTTCGGAAATATTTACTGAAATATTCATAGTCTGAAGAAAATTTAGTTTCACGACTTAACTGAAGAACTCGGGGTACAAGAAATGACACGTGGCATCTTGAATGTTTACATTTAATATCTCTTGTTTATAAAAATAAGAAAGGTCAATGATAACTAAATTCATAAGAACTATAATGGAAAAAATTTTTGTTTACTAAAACGGCATTCTTTCTCAATGTGTACAAATTACTTGCTATTATCATCCACAAGAATTTATCATTGACTGAAATTTTGTTACCTTCAATAATTAACGAAAAACAAAATTCCTTCAAAAATTTGTATTCTCAAAATTCAAAAAAATTGTTTCGAATAAAAAAATACTCTTTGTTATTAAATCCAATATAAATATATATGCCAATAGGATTTCTTCCCGATTTTTTAAGTCGTGATTATCATTTAAACTCTTCTAAATTAAATAAATAACTGTTTTCTGATAATAGAAAAATAAACAAATGTTTTCTGCTAATAGAAAAATAAATCTTTTCTGCTAATAGAAAAATAAATAAATCTTTTCTGCTAATAGAAAAATAAATAAATCTTTTCTGCTAATAGAAAAAATAAATAAATCTTTTCTTCTATGAGAAAGTTTTTAAACAAACTTTCTTCATTGCAAAAAAAAGTGTCTTGATTTAAGACGTTTTGGTGGTAATTTTTATGACGTTTATTGCCCTCTCAAAATTTGGACCAATAAAAAGCGTCTTACGTTATTGCCACCAATCAAGAATAAACCCTAAACGTCTTAAAATAAGACACCTGTTTCTGCAGTGTTAATACAAGAAAAAGATACGAAAAAAATCAAATTATGAGACATTTTTTGAGGTACATAATTTTTTACTAAGTTTTTAAAAAGAATGATTAACATTTTATTTAAAAAAAAAATGGTGTATTAAGAAAATTAAAAAGTGTAAAAGAATATAGAGGGAGTAAAAGTGTTTTTAAAAAGTCATTGCTTTTGACAAGATATATTAGAGAACAGGAAATACTCGTGATTCTGGGATTCTTGAGATGGTGGACATGGTGGCATTATATCGCATCGAGCTACTGCAGAATGACTGATGGCGCTTAAACTGAGAAACTGTAAGATTCTCCGAAGTCAGTACTAAAATAGGCAGCAGTAGCAACATACAGAGGACCTATTTCCTGCTTTGCCTTTCTGCCTTTGAGACGCGTTTGCATTTTTAGGAAAGATAATTACAACGCTTGTCTATTTCCTTGATTCCACAAAGCCCAGCTCAAGTCACACAAAATAGTTGAGAAAATTGGACAAACATTCTCACACAAAATGCGTCACATCCCTATACATACATATATATCACCAAACACACAATGTATTATATTTCTCCACAATTTTTAAACTTTTCCCCGCTTTCTAGTCTCAACATTCACTTCAATTCTTTTTCAAATTTCAATCATTTTAAATTTCAATTATTGTAAATTTCAATCATTTTAAATTTCAATCATTGTAAATTTCAATCATTGCAAATTTCAATCATTGTAAATTTTAATGATTGCAAATTTTAATTATTGAAAATTTCAATTATTGCAAACTTCAATCATTGCGAATTTTAATTATTTCACATTTTAATTACACGAAATTTGAATTTTGCAATTTTAGTTAAAACAAATGTTTAATAAATCTCAAGTTTGGATTTCGAATTTCAATTTGTTGTTCTTTTTTTCAATTCGCTTAGTTGTTAATTAAAAAAAAACTTATCTCACAATGTCTGCTTAAACAGAAATTCCATAGGAACAAAATTTTAAAAAGCAACATCTATTTTTAAATTAATGGTATTAAATAATTCAAGAATAATAACTAAACGAAGATAAATTTTTGTTAAATTAGTGTTTTTTTGTGATCGACTTTAAAATATCAAAGACTGAAACGAAAATTGCAACAACAAAAAATGTCAAATACAGAAGAATGATTTTAAAAAGTAGTCTAAAACACTTTCAGTTATAACATCACGAACGTTCTATTTTTACACTTTAATTTTACTTTTTAATTTCAATTGGTATTTTTACATTTTAATTTTATACTTTTTAATTTCAATTGGTATTTTTACATTTTAATTTCACTTTTTAATTTCAATTGGTATTTTTACATTTTAATTTTACTTTTTAATTTCAATTGGCATTTTAACATTTTAATTTTACTGTTTAATTTCAATTGGTATTTTTACATTTTAATTTTAAATTTTAACTTTAATTGGTATTTTCATAGCACTGATTTAATTACACGACCCATTGATAGCTTTCTCATTATTCTAATCTTCCATTTCATGATTAATTTAGATTGACTTATTTTTTAGAAAACTGTTTTCTATGAGAAAGCAGAGGTGAAAAATGTTGTTTGCAACTTTTGGAAATAAATGGGAGCAGTGATTAGGGATTATTTAAGTGACAAGAGTATGCATTATTGTAGGTTATACGGCAGTAAGCGTCAGCAGTTGTTACTGAGATGGCGAGGGATTTGCATGGATACCGGATGTTTACAATCTGCCACTTGACTGCGACTACGGGTCGCATGTTACATTCATGGATTTACGAATAGAACCCATCATTTTAAAGCTGATTCAAATCCTTCTCTTGTGTCATTTCATATGTTTCATGCCGCATTATTTTGTCCTTTATAATTAACATCTCAACAACCATCCCAATCCTAATCACAAATAAAATTCTAATTATCGTCTCCAAAGTAAAACATTCTCGATCGGGTTTCAATCACAATTTTCTTTAAAGTGTCAATTGATATTAAAAAGTATTAACTTGCTAAAAGTATAATGATGCGAAAAGTACATTAATGCGAAAAGTACATTAATGCTAAAAGTAAATTAATGCGAAAAGTACAATAATGCCAAAAGTAGATTAATGCTAAAAGTACAATAATGCGAAAAGTACCTTAATGCGAAAAGTACAATAATGCCAAAAGTAGATTAATGCTAAAAGTACAATAATGCGAAAAGTACATTAATGCGAAAAGAACATTAATGCGAAAAGTACAATAATGCTAAAAAGTACATTAATGCGAAAAGAACATTAATGCGAAAAGAACATTAATGCGAAAAGAACATTAATGCGAAAAGTACAATAATGCGAAAAGTACATTAATGCGAAAAGAACATTAATGCGAAAAGAACATTAATGCGAAAAGAACATTAATGCGAAAAGTACAATAATGCGAAAAGAACATTAATGCGAAAAGAACATTAATGCGAAAAGAACATTAATACGAAAAGTACAATAATGCGAAAAGTACATTAATGCACTTATATATTATAAATAGGTATACATAATACTTTGCATTGACTTTTAAGATACTTCTAGATATTAAAATTAGTGGAAGTTGTATGCAACCTTCAATGTGGGATTAACATGACGAAAGTGGAATGAGTTTGGTGTGGGCAATGATGGAAATTATTGGAAATGCATCTTATCGGTCTGAAAGCAGAGTCTATTTGGGTCTTGTCTAGTCAAAGGGGTTGAAAATCAATTAGACACCGAGTCACCGGAAGTAAGTCGCAGACGTTATGGCGGACACGTTATTCCCTATTGTTCTACAGACTGTGCCTTCATCTTCCTGACACACCAACCACCTGCACCCTCTAGTCTCATTTCTTTCAAATTTCCCCTAATTTACATTAACAATTTCCCTATATTCACAACTTTTAGACAAACTCCCCAAATTCACAAGAACTACAGAATTTTCAGAATTACACAACTTTCAGAATTTTCACTAAACAACTTTTAACTCACAAGTTACAGATTCAATTTCTTAAAAATACCAAGTCGTTTAATTAGTTGATAGAGTTATTCAAAGTTCTTTAAGTTCTTTAAGATCATTTAGTTCCTTCAGTTCTATAAGTTCCTTAAGTCCTTTAAGTTCCTTAAGTTTTTCAAGTCTCTAAGATTTTCAACTTCAAGTTAATACAGTTTATTTGAAAGTATCAACTTAAGGTATCGAAAAGTATCAATTTGATGCCAGAAGTATCAATTTGATGTTTCTGATATCAATTTGATGTTTCTGATATTAATTTGAAGTTCCTGATATTAATTTGATTTTTCTGATATTAATTTGATGTTTCTGATATTAATTTCATGTTTCTGATATCAATTTCATGTTTCTGATATTAATTTGATGTTTCTGATTTCAATTTGATGTTTCTGATTTCAATTTCATGTTTCTGATATCAATTTCATACAGTCAACTCTACGAATAGTGCTGCAGATTTACACAAAGGAAATAAAGGACACTCGAGTGAGAACAAAAGAAAAGCGGCACTATTCATAGAGTTTTAGAGGGACTATTCATAGAGCTGACTATACTTTCAAGTTGAATTATTAATTGCAATTAATTTAGTTATTAATTGCAATTAATTTCGTTATTAATTGCAATTAATTTAATTATTATTATTACAAGAATTCATCAAGTTTTAAAAAGTTCTAAAAAGAATGAAAAGTTGTGTGAAATTAGTTATAGCTGACTAATTATGGAATTATAAGCAACAAATGCCAAAGACAAATTGCTCACAAAAACAGCTAAAAGACGATTATCATTTACAAAACTTTGGACGTTTCTTCCTTATCCTAATTATTTTCCCATTAACAACGATATCTCCACTAACGACCAAATTCGTTCACAAATGAAACAATCGCATCATTCATGCACAGATATTTTTTATCACAAGAGATTAAAACGGCTTGTCATTTTTATAAAAATTACACTTTTTTCCTATATCCAAAAGTACCTTCTCGTTGTTGAAAAAAATGTAATAATCCAAAAAGAAAACCCAAAATAAAATATCCAAAGAGCCGTATTTTCCAAGAAACGCGAAAGGAAGGAATACACTTTCCAAAGATTTTGTAAAGATTTTCTAAAGATTTTCTAAAGATTTTCTAAAGATTTTGTGAGGATTTTCAAAAGCACTGTATTTTCTACAATTTTCTTATGCATTTCACATTTTGCAGGATAATATTTTCACATGTGTGTACGAAATTGAACGATAATTAAACATTATGTGAATTTACGGAAAAAATTTGAAAGCCCAGAGGACAGTCTTGACTGGTTTAAGAACAGTACATATGAGGCGTGACATGCGTACATTCTATACCTAACCACGACATGTGGCAGGCGCTGATGTTAAGGATCCGAAATATTATTTTTTGGCCGCGAACAAAACAACTGTTAGGACTCAAGTCCGCGAACTAGTCTACCTTTTTTTCACGGGAAACACGACACTTTGGCAGCTGGCATGCTTCCCTTCAGAAGTTACCAACTTCTACCCACTTTGCCTATAATTTCCACACGTCCCCGTCAAAAATTCACAAAATCAGCTCAACCAACCGCACTATCAACTTTTACAACTTCACGCACAAGGCTATCGCGTAATTAAAAAAAACCTCATTAAGGATCCAGAAAGTTAAGTTACTTGGTCAAGTGTATCAACTGCTTGGTTAGATTTACCAACTGCTTGGTTAGATTTACCAAAACTGCTTGGTTAGATTTACCAAAACTGCTTGGTTAGGTTTACCAACTGCTAAAGCATTGGTTCAAAATAACACGAAGCGGATTTGAACCAATTTTCTGTGTCGCGAAGTTGGAAAAGTTAAGCACGAGTTGCACGACCTAGGATATATAAACGAAGGAAAGAGATTTGATTTTATCAAGTGGTGCTGTAACATTTGTTCATTTGACAATTTCATGAGAATTCCGGCTTTGAGAAGTAGCGCGGCTTCTCTTTGAAAAAACATCAACGAACGTGACCCTGTTGACTCGAGCTCCCGTTAACGACACAATCCCTCTTCCCGTCCCGAAAGATGGATTCTAACGCAGCTTCCTTCTTCTTCCTTTATATTTATGGCTATCTTTTTTCTTCGACGTTAAGTTTTTCCACGTATCTTTCATGCGTTACGAACAAATTATCCAGATCACGTTCTAAGTATACGTCGGAAAAGCTTAAGTGTGAGAGGGAAAAGAAGCAGGAAGCACGTAAAAAATTGCACACGCCACAACTTCAGAATACGTATTACGCTTATGTGGGTTAAAACTATATAGAGGGAGCGTCAATTTAAATGAATAATAAATTCATTTTTCTACACGGGTAAAAAGAAGGCAATAAAATTTCGAAACAAGATTGTTAATTCAAAGCCGAGAATTCGGGACAGTAATGTAAAAAAAGTTGCGCATGAAACAAAAATTGTATAAGCGTAAAAAAATTGTAGGACAAAATTTGTAATGTGAAAAAAGTTGTAAAACAATGCGAAAAAATTGCAAAACAAAATGTGTGACGTACAAAAAGTTGCAAAAGAAAATTTGTGACTTACAAAAAGTTGCAAAAGAAAATTTGCGATGTACAAAAAGTTGCAAAAGAAAATTTGTGACGTACAAAAAGTTGCAAAAGAAAATTTGTGACTTACAAAAAGTTGCAAAAGAAAATTTGTGACGTACAAAAAGTTGTAAAACAAAAGTTGCGAAACAAAATTCGTAACGTACGAAAAGTTGCAAAATGAAATTTGCAAGGTGAAAAAGTTGTAAAATAAAAATTGCATTGTAAAAATAAAGTTGTATATTTCAATTGAAAAGTTGAATTTTGAAAAAAAATAAGAAATGGCAAGTGGGAAAAAAGGTTGAAGCATACGAGTTCATTGACTTAGATGTAATATTTTAGAGACAAATACCGTTAACTAATTTACTTTTTCGACTTTTCATGGCGTTGCCATCGATCTTTATTATATCTTCCGACAGCTACAATTCTCTCGCTCCCAACTACTCTCTTCGTCATAGACACTCCCTTTTAAATTCGCGTTCATGTTCATATGTGTATAATATCGTTACCATACCCGCACACCCATCTTACTTCCGCAACTTATCGGAAATGCTCGCAAATTTTTTAGTTCAATTTTCGAGTAGTGAAAAGACGTGTTGGTTAAGTTAACAAGATTTTTTTTCAGCGCAGACCATCAATTATTAACTCTTTAACTATACAAGCTTACATATATACTTTTCTGTACTCCTGATTTAAAAAAAAGTTTTTTATATACGAAAAATAATGTCGATTGTGTCCAATAAAATCACAACTAAAACAAAAACTAAACTGAAACTTAAAACAAAACATGACTGAAAGTAAAATCTAAATTTCTCCAACTGAAGAGGAAAATCAGCACAAAGTTGAAAATATTCATAAAAAAAAGAAAGGTAAAGAAACAAAAAAGAAAGCAGAAAGGTGGCACAAAAGAGTAAATCAAATGTCTAGAATACTGGGATGATTTCTAACAAGACAAAAATGAGGGTTCAAAAAAATTTGGATAGAAAAAAGAACTGAAGAGATTTTTTGCATGGTGAAGAAAATGAGAAGAATGAAAAATATTCTTGGTTTTGGTTTGGACCGATGGCTACTAATAATTCGGCTAAACGAAGGTGCGTGCAGCATGCAAGGAAGCCGATACGTGCCGCCTTACTTGCTTTTGCAAAAGGAGAATATTGATTGCAGAGTTTCATCCAGCCGTAGAATATTTTGAAAGTAGGCGATACGACGCCCAGAGGAGAACTACAGAATGAGTTTGAACCATCCAATTTTCTCGTCTCGCGCAAATCAAGTCAATTATAGTATAAAACTGTACGTATTAGAGAGGGAGAGAGAAAGAGAGATTGCACTGATTTGTCGCAAGTGCATCACGACTTTAATGCACAATTTGAGTGCAGTTGGCATCAACGACAAATTTGCAGCACTTTAATTATACTACAAGCAACGTCCAATTGCTTTTAGTCATATTTGATGCTATTCAATTTAAAATGCATAACAACTTCATTTCAATTTCGTATTCATTTCATTTTCTTTTTAATTTTACTTTCTACTGTTTGTTAAAATTGAAAAATGAAGGGGAATCTTTAGAGCTTGACCAACATTTTACAGTAAAAGAGAGAATGAAGAAAGTAAAAAAGAAGAAATGTTACGAAAATTGTATGCGAATTGTTACAAAAATTGTATGAAAAACGATTCGAAAATTGGTACGAAAATTGTTACAAAAATTGTATGAAAATTTCTTCAAAATTGGTACGAAAATTGTTACAAAAATTGTATGAAAATTGCTACAAAATTGTATGAAAATTGCTACAAAAATTGTATGAAAATTGCTACAAAAATTGTATGAAAATTGCTACAAAATTGTATGAAAATTATTGCAAACTTTGCATAATATATATAAATAAAATATTGTAAAAGAACAAATTCCAAATTAACACGAATCTCAAGGTAGATATAAACAAAAATCAATGTCAATTTTTCTATAGGTATATAAAATTATGAATCACGAAAAGTACATTTTAATTTCCACTTGATTAGCTTCAAGTGAATTCGAAGAGTTAGAAATCCTTTGAAAGAAACACAGAGCCAAATACAAAGCAAATCTATACAATATCTATTATCTTTTCCTTTATCAAATATGTATACAATTCAACGATATTACAAAACTATTGAAACGAATTAGACATTTTGAAACGTCAATAACAGTCAAATGTACCCATAACATCGTTTCCTTTGGTAGAAATCAAAGATGTGTGCACGTGTCGTTTTCGAATTTTCAAAACAAAGACTCGTTATTCAATTGTCAGATCAATAATAGAACAGATAATAAAATCTTACAACTGGAAATTCTGCGTCATCGTCTCATTGTTTCGTCTGTTTATTCCAAATCATGGTAAACTTGTCCAGGTAATAAATTTCATAATACCGGACAGTATTATTATTACAGTCGAAAATAAATTCTTATACGAAAAATTCAATTACATTTCTTCGTTCAATATCACTTGAATTAACTACGTTTCTTGTAAAATTAACAATTTTTGTTCAGTAAATTACAGTAACTAACTAGAAACTCTAGAGAATCTTTCAAAAAACAAAATAATAAGCTATTGTTTATTAAAATTCGATAAAAATTACAAATCTTCACTAAATTTGATGAAAAAACACAAAAATGATAAATATTGCAACAAATAATACAATTACCAATTACAATTACGTAATTTAATTAAACAAAATATAGTTCAATTTACGGAACAGAAATAGTTCATTTTTACAATAAATGCAGTTAATTCAAGTGATAAGTGATTAAATTATTAAACATAATTAAATTGCCCTCGAAATTGTCCATTTAAGAATCTTTTCAAGTTATTATTCGTTTATAAAACTATTTTCGATATAAAAAACTATTGTTCGTATATAAATCTGCTATTGTATTAAAAAACGACTATTAGCATAAAAAACTACTATACTGAGAAAATGGGTCGGTTTAAAGTAACCGAAACACTGCTAATATAGCACCTGCAAACTTCTATTAATTAAATTTAACCGAATAACACGTTTGCATATAATCATCACTTGTTTATAAGTAATCGTTTTACTCGGTTAAATTAAACAACTAAGTTTGCAGGTGCTATATTAACCGAGTCGTTTTCTCAGTGTATCGGCAAATAAAACTACTATCGGCCTACAAACTATCAATCGTTCGTGCGAGCGAAGAGAAACCGAGTAAATTGACATTTTCAAAAGAGATTTTCAAAACTCTCGTTTTTCGAAAGAGGTGATAAAAATGCCTAAACAAGGAAACACCTTTAGGATTAACAGGGCCTCGATCGTGTAAGACAGAGCGATCGTAAAGGTCAAGCAAGAGGTGTCGCGTGAAGATGTGTGCGCCATTTTGATTCTCCGCCATATCGGGAAATGCCCCACACTATATGCTGTTTCAACACTTTGAACGTCTGCCATTCTTTTTCCAATAACCGCGAATGATTCTGCTCACTAAACCGCTTCCTTTCCCGGTCTTGTCGAATGGACATTTTCCCTACAATCTGCCAACTTTATTCATTCAGCCACCCAATGGAAAATAGGGGCCATTTGCTTCTTTTCAGTATATTTCAATTCCAGCTCACTTGTTTTGTCACCTTTTTAAAGATCTCCATTTTTATACGCATTCTCGCGCTCATTAATTTCAACAACTTTTTATTCTAAATTCATTCTAAATTTCAAATCAACAAATTCAAGAAAAATATGTAACACGTTTGTTTGCTTAATTTTACTACATGTACTCTTAATATGAATCAGCGAAACTTCGCTGATTATCAGCTGCAAACTTATAGCTAAGAATCAGCGAAGTTTCGCTGATTTATTTTAAGAGAGTACATAAATCACTTTTTTTCTCAGTTTATTGTACAATGAACTTTTATTTTTATTTTATTTATTATTCATTTTATTTATTATTTATTTTATTTATTATTTATTTTATTTATTTTTATTTCCATAATAATACGAATCAATGCAATTCGCGATTCTTTTATCTCGAGATGCGATAAAGAAAAAGTGAAAATTGGAGCACACAAGTTGGCGTGAATATTGGCCTCTCACAATTTTCCAATAAAAGTAAAAGCTGTTTAATTACACGTTTCGTGCAAATGATAATGAGAAACTTTTCAATCGATTTTAATCACGAATCAGACAATTAAATTAGCTAACTTCTTTCTGAAATCGTATAACTAGGTTGCAATTATTGTCCCAACTCATCAAAAGTGCTACTCAACTACACAGTTGAAAATTTTATGTCCCAGGAGGTCCACTCAAAATTTGTGTTAATGTAACACATTTTTTATGTTAAATTAACCTAATCTTTGTGTTAAGTGGACCTCCTGGGACATAAAATTTGTGTTAAATATACACAAAATTTTCAACAGTGTAGAACTTGAAAAATTAAAAAGTTTTCTATCATTTCTGTGTCTTGAACTTGTAATATTCAACTACTACAATTGCAGTAGTTGAACTTAAAAGAAAACAGTTGGAAAAGCATATTTACAAAGAGAAAACGCACTGATAAAAGTAAAAGTTGCTATATGTACATTTAGTAAACTAACTTATAAAAAAACTGATAAAATTAAGTTTATTAATTAATCTTAACCAAGACACTAATAAAGTTTACATATCACATATTTGGGCCACATAATAACCAATCAAAAACTAGTAATCCTTCTATCCAATCATTTACCTATTTACTTTCAATTATTTTTTTCCCTGCGTAATTTAAACCTCTAAATTTAATTCAATCTTTCTGGCGCCTATTTAAGAACATTCCCCACGCATTTAATTTCTAAAATATTCCATATTCTACTTAAGTAGAATATGGAATTAAATTTTAAATATAATTAAATTAAATTAAATTAAATTAAATACGTCAAAACGACCGCTAATTAGGGGTCGTAAATAAACTACGTAGCCCATTTTTTTTGGAAATTTTGACTCCCCCGACGAGCTACGTAGTTTATGAATGACCCCTTATTTGCATAAGAAATATTCTAAAATGAATGCCAAGAAGTGTTAGTTTTTTTTCAGTATTCCCAAACAAATTTTTCATCAATACGATCACAGGAAAAACAAAATGTTAACTTTCAAGATGAACTTGAACTTTTACAGGCATATGCCTGTAGAATTGCAATTTGACTTGGAATTTAACACATGATGCATTGAAAAAGAACATTTTGTTTTTTCTGTGATAATGAGGAACCAAGTGCGTTTAATATGAAACCTTAACACGCGTACAACTGCGCAGATATTTTCTACTACGGAAATAATGGCCGTCGTCATCACGATCGTAGTCTCTATCACTAATATATACCAATACACTATCATCGTCGAGATTCGTGGCTCCGGTACGCGCCAACATGCAATAAAGCCCTTGTCACGTGTGTAAACATTGCGGGCACTGCATCTCGCACCAAGACACACTCTTTGCAAAATGAAGCCTAACATTGCAATTGATCAACGCCAACTTAATTGTTTTCACCCAAAGCCCCGAAAAATCAATCTTCATTGCAAAAAAGTGCTCAATTTAAATCCTTTATGCAGCTAACCGCATAGGAATTTCGTTTATTGCTAGAAATTCAGCTGCCTGCGATAGAGAGAGAGATAGAAATAGTGAGAGGGCGCCACAATCTATGCACTTTAGTAGAGTCTATGCTCTGTAGAACAGTCTATGCACTTTAGTACGTAGAAGTACATAAACTTTACTAAAGTATATATGTACTAAAGGTATATATAGACTTTACTCACTCTCTTAATCTGAATCAGTTAAATTTTACCGATGAAATAGCTAGAATTGAGCTATACTGAATCAATTCTAGCTATATCATCAGTAAAATTTAACTGATTCAGATTAAGAGAGCAAGTATATATAGACTTCTGTGTACTAAAGTACATAGACTTTACTAAAATACATAGACTTTACTAAAGTATATAAACTTCTATGTACTAAAGTATACGTAGTTTTTACTAAAGTACATAAACTCCTATGTTCTAAAGAGCATAAACTTCTATGTACTAAAGTGCATAGACTTTACTAAAATACATAGAAGGTTGGTTCAAAACAATACGAAACAGATATGAACCAATTTTTTCCCGTGATACTATAATATTCAGAAACAAAAAGAACAAAAAATAGGGAAAATATATTTTCCCTATTTTTTGTTCCTTCTGTTTGTTGGATTTACAATTGGCTGGCCGAGAGTCACATCACTACTACTACGAGGAGCCTAATAAAATGGCTATATGTATATGCGGAGAGGCTGATTGTGCAGTTTAAGAGACGCAGTTTGCGGGTTGCTTGGTATGCCAACACTGGTTGCCCTGGTCCGGTTAGGTTACCAAAAACTCTGGGTGGCCAAAGAAGAAAGAGAGCGCGAAATAAAGCAGGAGAAACAAGGTAACGGGACGAATAAAGGAGTAAGTAGAAGGAAACAGTGAGAACGACATGCACTTCTGACCGTTCACTGCGACGCGACGTAATAAAAACAACAAGTTCTCTTCTCCATTCCCAGCAGACAAATATATACAGGCAGCGCGCACTTCTATTCATTCAATCTCACTCTCTTAAGGGTGTCAAACTCCCTTAAGCACAAGTGCAAAATCAATCCCCTTGAGAATATCCTTGACAGTGAATAAAATAAATTATATATTAAAAGCGACTCTTTTGTCAAACAACTTTATAAGCAACTACTTTACCAACGAATACTTTTCATTCACTATACTTTGTTTACGAATACTATTACTATAGTAATATATAGTATATATACCCTTGTAGAAAAATTTCGCGGCGCTAGCTAATAGCGTTAGATACATGGTAATTTTGCATTCAATCTAGCGCTGCTAGCTAGCGCCACAAAATTTTTCTAGGCGGGTATAGTATTGTATATATACAATGTATATTCTTCAACAATATGCGCGTATTATTATAAAAATGTACATTTATTATATTGTAGTAAGCAGTGCTTTATTCTTCTTCAATAATTATTGAAAAAGAATAAAGAATATCTTAAGTAGAAATCCTTAGCTTTAAAACACCACTTGTTTCAATAAGTGAACTTTTCACTTTTCCTTGAGTACATGTGCACTAACAAATGCTCTCTAAATCAGAATTAGTAATTTTCTACTCATTCGGTATACTAGGGGATATAATCATGTAACAGATTCAACAATTTTTTTAGCGTGCAATCACATAAACAAACTGTTCTGTTTTATAAACACTACACTGAAAGAAAATATTTTAGAAATTTCAATAAACGCATTGTACTTTTTAATATAAAAGTAACGATTTAGGGAAAACGGTAAAAAATGAGAAAA
>WNHD01003166.1:16253-27844 GCA_011057455.1 Ganaspis sp. Gsp50
TCTAACGTTTAATATTTTTATACTAATTTTTCTCATTTTTTACCGTTTTCCCTAAATCGTTACTATTATATTAATATGTACAATGTGTTTATTGAAATTCCTTAAATATTTTCTTTCAGTGTACTTGTGGTATTTTTTCATCGTCGTTGTATTTGTTTATTAATGAGTTTAAAAAGTATTTAATTTTGCAAAAAGATGATGTTTAACTTTCGTCTAGACGAAAATTAAAAAGCTTTTTCATTTTCATGTAATAACCGAACTTGTTCTTAATGTAATAAATATCTTGTACCCCATCTATGGTCCATTTTAATCATTCAAATCATTATCCCCGCAGTCGAAATGGACCACAGATGGGGTCCATTTCATAAATAAATGCAAAGTCGTTTATTACCGATTGAAATTTTTCGTTTTCCACTAAAAATTAGTGAATCTTTCTCTCTTTAATATAGTAACCCATTTTTTTTTAATTCATTGACAGAAAACCACTAAGTCAGACTTAAAGAGTAGAAAATTACTAATTCAGATTTAGGGAGTCAATAGAGAGTCAATAGAGAGTCAAAAGAGAGTAAAAAGAAAGTGAAGTAAAAGTAAAGAATACATTATTGTATATTATAATTTTTTTTATCGCTATATACTTCTGCTGGCAATGGTAAAAAAGGGCGATTGAGGGGAAGGCCAAAAAGGGCTGTAAAAGAGAATGTAGGGGAAAAAGAGTAAAGGGGGCAGTGCGCCGATATCGCGCGAGTGCATCGGGCCAAGTGCGAGTGTCGTCACATCCGGTGCACCACGGTGCCGCACGAATCATACTCAATTTCTCGCTATGGTAGAAAATTAATATCACTACATCGCATCTGAAAGCTAGAACTCACACGGAAATCTAAAAGTCTCTTTATCTTCTATAAATTACAAGTAGCAAACCTAAAAATTCTCTATTTCTGCTCAAATTATATTCCCGGTTCAAAATGAGCATTATATATTAATATACCGGTTCAATAGGAGCGGTATATGTTAATATACTGGTTCAATATGAGCGATATGTTAATATACTGGTTCAATATGAGCAATATATGTTAATATACCGGTTCAATATGAGCAATATATATTAATATACCGATTCAATTGAATCGGTCAATCAGCTCATTAATGAGCTGTATCAACGTGGTAAAGACACTGAAACGAAAACAGACTTTCGTGTATAACGTTCGAATCCCCGTCAATGTTTAATTTTTATAAACCTGATTAGTACACTTTTTACACATAAAGACAATTTATTTTTTAGTAGGATAAGTTCCAAATACAAAACACTGTGCTGGAGGACAAAATTGTCTCAAATTCAGTGTGAGTTTTCGTGAAATGAGAAAAAGCTTTGACTGTAATGAAATTTGCAACTTGATTGATTGAATTAGCTTCAATTGAAATTTAGAAAGCCGCAGAAGTGGGAGGGAGTCGAAGTCAAAGTTCTGTGCGTTTCACGTGAGTTCTTCGTCTATGTAAGTTTCATGTATGCACACATGTGTGTCTGATATACGTACGCTATGCACGCCTCAATGCGTATATTTACGGCGCGTAACACACATGTACAGTTACATACAAACATCCTGTACACACAGGATCTTGAGCAGAACGCGTTCCTTTAAGGTTCACGCTCTATTTTCAATTACACACAACTTCCATTTTCTTCATCTTGCAATATCCACGAGCAATAATCATTTACGATTCATTTTATGGAAAATCTGCACAGGAAAGACAAAACGTTAAATTACAAGATGAGCTCGGATTTTTACATATGTCTGTAGAATTCTAAGCCTGTAGAATTCCATGCCTGTAAATTTCCAATTTTCAATTTTAATTTTAATTTTTTACACGGAGAAAAATAGCAATTGAAATTCACTTAACACTTAAGTAAAATATACTTAACAACTTAATATATACGGGTTAGGTAAAAATTACTTAAGTACTGAAGTGAAATCTACTTACAAAGTTAAGTAAATTTTACCTAACTATGTATTTATAAATATATTGCTTAACATTTTAGGTACATTTTACTTGAGAACTTAAATAAAAATTACTTAAGTGAGGTTTGGTAGATTTTACTTAACTATTTTAGGTAAACTTTTCTTGTGATTTTTCTCCGTGTATGTACATTTTCAATTTACATTGAAATTTAACAGATATTGGATTGAAAAATAACATTTTGTTTTTCCTGTATAGATAGCACACAGTAAATAGTCATCACGTCATAAGGTTCATGGAAATATTTCGAATATTACAAAAACTTTATGGAATCATCACAAAAACGTCACATTGAACATTATACGCTCTTTATCTCAGTCTTTTTATCTAAGATGAAATTTATCAAGACAATTATTTATAATCCAGGTTCTGAAAATGCTAATTGCTTCAGCTAACTATTCAAGTTGGTAAAATGTGCCGCTGTTATCAGTTGAGATCAACATTACATTGGCTGATGAACTTATCTCAAATCGGTACTTTAATAGAATGGTTATCACAAGCCGGAGAAAGACAATTCAGCTTTGAATTGCTCCGGATTCTTTTAAACCAAGGAGGACATTATGTTCAATCATTATCTAGCCTCCAAAATTATTTTGCACATTTCAGGGCAAAAAAGCCTTAATTTAAAAAGAGCAATATTTATCAAAATAAAAACCATACCAAACGAAGTTGGCCAATGATTTGAAAAACACTCTACTATACAATTATAGTAAATATTTGAAAACCCCAAAAAGATCAAATAAAAAAAAATAAAGAAAATAACCCCAAGAAAGCTAATTACAATTTGTCAAAAGTCGAATGAAATCGTGTTTAATGCACAAAAAACCTAAAACTCCATTCGAGACGATTTGGGCTAAATTTCAGTGGACTTATGTGAATCGATTTGGATTCAAATTAAAGAATTTTTCATTCAACTTCAATCACTGTTGATTCAAATTGAACCGACTTGTGTTCAATTTGAACCAGTTTAGATTCAATCAGAGTTTCCTATCAAGATATCAAGATATCAAGATATCAAATTGATGAAGATTTTGTGATCAATTTGATACTCTTTTGTGATCAATTTGAAACATTTTGTGATCAATTTGATACTTTTTGGTATCGAGAGGATACTTTCAAGAAAACTATGATTTTAACCAACTTGGATTCGAATTGAACCACTTTAAATTCAAATTGAACCACTTTGGATTTAAATCACTCTGCATTAAAATAGAACCAGTTTGTACTAAAATTCAGCATAAATTTGGATCAAATTGAAACAAATTCGGAGTTGAATTGAGCTCCAACAAAAATGAATGAAAGAGAAGGCAGAGATTCAGTATAGGAAAGTGAAAGAAGTGCTTTTTTCCCCGCTTGTATAATTTTTTATTATAAAGTCTACATCATCTCCAGGTGCAATAAACCGCAGTCGAAACTTGAACCCATGCAACCTGCATGGTTGGGTGTGTTGTCAACGCAGCGGGGCATGACTTCCCGTAAACGCGTCTATCCACCTTCTTTCGTGTGAAAGTCTCACTACGCATAAACAAACTTTAAAATCTACTAAAATTATGCAAAATCCAATTTCTAGCTTCATTTGTTTTCACAAAATCACCATTTAATATTAACAATTTCTATCCGATTTTAATCATTATTTCATTTTATTTCCAAAGAAGTTCAACTTGAGTAGAAATTGGTTCAATTTGAGTAGAAATTGGTTCAATTTGAATCCAACCGGTTCAATGTGAATCCAACGTGCTCAGTTTGAATCTATCGGGTTTAATTTGAATCCAAAGTGTTCAATTGGAATCTAATGGGTTCAATTTGAATCCAAAGTGTTCAATTGGAATCCAATGGGTTCAATTTGAATCCAAAGTGTTCAATTGGAGTCCAATGGGTTCAATTTGAATCGAAACGCGTTAAATGTAAGTCGAAATCGGTTCAATTTGAGTTAAACGTGCTCAATTTGAAGCAAAGCGGATTCAATTTGAGTCTAAATCAACTAAATTCACTTTTTGTGACATAAAGTTTCAAAAAACAAGGAACACAACGTTCAAAAAACTATTTCGGCGATTTTTTGAGCACAGACTTAAAATAAAAAACGAACCAAAAAAACTCCCGAGGATACGAAAAGACCAAAAAAAATTCATAAACTTACAAATGACAGAATCTCGAGTGTAGAAAATTTCAGCTCATTTCGAGGAATTAAACGAGTGCTTGAGTACTTTTTGACGTTGAAGCACATTGACAAACACCACCCACTGGTTTTGTTTGTCAAAGATAGGATTTCATTATTTTTTCCGCAAGAGCAAACAATCTCTGACGTCTTGATGCAAATATTAATGCGATAACATTTTGCGGGAATCTCTATGACGAAAGCTGTTCTACATTCTCTCATAATCATAATTTACCGTTTATTTCATGCATCGACTATCGCATTCCCAAGTTCAAATAATCAAGTATAGCAAGCACTAAAATCATTTATTACCATAATTCAAATGGACTAAAATTATTTTTTTTACCCGCAGCCATTTCACATAATGACGGGAATATATTTTTAACAGCTCATTTCGAGAATTTATGACGTCAATTGAAAATGCGATATATTTCTGCGTGTGCATTTAAATTCGACCGCGACTTTAGCCAATCGGAGGAGTGGCAGTCAAATTTTATTTAATGAATAATAAAAGTCGGACAAAAAAATAAAGTAACGAAATAGAGAATGATAATTTGGGATTTAGAAGCTTTTTTCTTGTTAATTGTGTATAGTGACAAAAAATGCAAATGAAATAACGAAAGAAAGAATAAATAAATAAATAGAAATAAATAACAAAATAAAGAAATAAAAATAAAGAAATAAAAATAAAGAAATAAAAATAAATAAATAAAAATAAATAAATGAAAATAAATAACGAAATAAACATTGGAAAACGGAAGTATCATTTTCAGCCCATTTTTGGCTGAAATCGTTTACATAAGTGTCAATTTGGACTGATTTTAAGACCAAAAAATGACTTAGTCTTGTTTTAATCCACAAAATTAACTGTTTGTGTAAACGGTTTAAGACTTTCTTTTTTCTGTGAAGAAATAAAAATAAATAAATAATGAAAGAAAAAATAAATTAAAGTAAAATGATTATAAATAATTGAAATTTATGAAATAATTATAAAAAAGCAATTATGAAATGGCAATTATGAAGTTGCAATAAAGAATTAACAATAAAAATAACAAGAAATATAATAAAAACGATAAAAAAAATTGAAGTCCAAAATCGCATAAATTATATTCGTATTACAAATAAAGAGAATCCAAAATAAAGAGAATAATTACAAATAAAAATATCAAAACTAGAATGAAAATAAGCAAGAATGGAATGAAAATATGTACAAAAAAAACACTGAGAAAAATGTTTATTTTATTCAATCTTATTCAAAATTAAAGTAGTCAATTAAAAGATTTGTTTGAATAAAATAAACTCTATTTGAATCAAATCTTTAATTTGAATCAAACAAATTTTGTTTGAATTAAGAAAATTTATATTTCAAAAAAAGAAAAAGCTCAATCTCATTATGTGCTCGACTGTAAAGTGAAAATATATTTGATTTGAATATGTATTTGTTAAAAATAGATACACAGGAAAAACAAACTGTTAAATTTCAAGATGAACTTGGACTTTTACAGACATATGACATATGTTACATGTAAAATATGACATATTTTACATATGATATGTAAAATTTCAATTTTTCTTGGAATTTAACAGGTGATGCATTGAAAAAGAACATTTTGTTCTTCCAGTGTATAAATTTGCTTTGATCCAACGAAATTTATTTAAATATCATTTTATTTTAATCAAACAAATTTCTTTTTTGATTTATTTATGAACTTGAACTTATCATTGATATGAACAAATTTTTATATTAAAAAAAACACTCTAAATCTGAATCAGTCAATTTTTATATTTAAAAAAACACTAAATCTGAATCATTCAATTTTTATAATAAAAAAAACACTAAATCTGAATCAGTCAATTTTTATATTAAAAAAAAGCACTAAATCTGAATCAGTCAATTTTTATATTAAAAAAAACACTAAATTTAATTATAATTTAAACACTAATTAGTCAAATGACTAATTCAAAATTAAGAGTGAACAAAAGTTTCTCTCAGTAGAAAATAAAAGCATCAATAAATAAGAAAAGAAAATTTTCTATGAAGAATAATGAATAATAATTTCTCTATGAAAAAGAAAATAACAAAACAAAAGGAAAAAAGGATTAAAAGAAATAAATAATCTAGAAATGAATAAATACAAAAATTAACAAATTCAATAAAGGAAATGAATCGACAGAAAAGCAGTGAATAAAAATAGAAAAAACAAGCAAAAAATAATAAACAATAATAAACAAAATAGTACAAAATACAAAAACGAAAAACGAGCATAGATAATAGAAAGTAAGAAACGAATGCAAAAACGACTATACTGACGGAATAATAAAACTGAGCACGTCACTGTTTCTGATTAGAGTAGAGAATCGGGTGAAAAAGTTTGTTATCAAAAATAGGTGTCGACTGGAGACGCGATCTAATGTTCTAATACGTAAAAGGGGATCACGTGACGAGAGTGACGTAGAGGCGTTGCATTTGTCACGTGGCAAAGAGCGTCACACACGTTTATACCTTTTCTGACGAGGAGGACTGAGGAGCTTTGAGAGATTCTAGAAACGGGTTGAATTAAACCGACAGTCTTTTTATATTGACATTATTCCATCTGCCTTTTCTCATCTGTTCTCGCGTCGAGGGTCTCAGGTTCAACATCTTTGTTCTTTCTTGTTCATCGTCTGAAAGGTTATTTCCTTGGCGGCTACGCGCAGACGTCGTCGATCTTCGATTTAAATAGCAGCGCCGATCTGAATTCCGCCGCGTTTGCGCTCGTTACGCTTTATACACACGACACTCCACATTCCGAGAGGTCCAAGATTCTAGTCCTTTCTGCTTGACCCTTTGCAAGGCGCCGGCCAACGTAACGAAAAAAAAACAAAATAATTTCGTGTACCCTAAACTGTCTTCATTAAAAAAATACCCACTTCCCTTCAATTGAAGCAGATGAAAATTGATTGAAATATTGATAACGAAAAATAAGATAGCAACAATGTGATTAATAAATCAGATAGCAACAATGTAATTAATAAATACAGACTGCAAGAGTATTTTAGTAAAATTAACTCGAGGAACTGATATTGCATTGAGGAAGGACAAAATTTTGTTTCAGTGAAAGGAATATGGGCAAAATAGCGAAACGAAAATGAATAAAGTATAGACAAAATTAAAAAGAAGAATGAATAACGCGAAGAAAGTCAACGAAAAGAAAATGTCCTAACGAAAAGAAAATGTCCTAACGAAAAGAAAATGTCCTAACGAAAAGAAAATGTCGTAACGAAAGGAAAATGAATAAAGAAAAAATGTAATAACAACAAGGAAATAAATAACGAAGAACAGTATTTACAAAAGGAAAGTAAAAAGCCAAGAAAAGACAATCAACGGAAAGAAAATGAATAGAAAAAATATTCCCGAAAAAAAGAAAGTAAAAAAACCAAGTGTATTAAACGGAAAGGAAATGAATAACGAAGAAATATTTGTAGAAAAAGAAAATGAATAATGAAAAACTGTAATAACAAAAAGAAAGAAAAAAATAAAAAGCGCATGAAAAAAAAGAAAATGAATTCTGAAAAATATATAAAGAAAATGTATGGACAAAAAATGTCCGAACAAAAAGGAAATAAATAACGAAAAAAAGAATTTACGAAAAGAAAGTAAAAACCAACAAAAAATTGTATTCACGAAAAGAAAATGAATGAAAAAGAAAATAAAAAACTAAAAGCGCATGAACGAAAAGAAAATAAACAACGAACAAAAAGAATTTATGAAAAGAAAGTAAAAACCAAAAAATTGTATTCACGAAAAGAAAATGAATGAACAAAAAGAAAATAAAAAACCAAAAGCGCATGAACGAAAAGAAAATGAACAAAAAGAAAATAAAAAACCAAAAGCGCATGAACGAAAAGAAAATGAACAAAAAGAAAATAAAAAACCAAAAGAGCATGAACGAAAAGAAAATGAATACCGAAAGAATATATAAACAAAAAGAAAATGTATGAACAAAAAGAAAATAAACAAAGAAAAAAAGAATTTACTAAAAGAAAGTAAGAACCAAAAAATTGTATCCACGAAAAGAAAATGAATAGCAAAAAATGAATGAACAAAAAGAAAATGAGAAACCAAAAGCGTATGAACGAAAAGAAAATCAATACCGAAAAAATATATAAACAAAAAAAAATGTATGGATAAAAAAATGTTCAAACAAAAATAAAGTAAACAATGCTTTCCTATGAGGAAGCAAAAAACGAAAAAAGTATTTACGAAAAGAAAGTAAAAACCAAAAATTTGCATCCTCGAAAAGAAAATGAATAGCGAAAAAATGAATGATCAAAAAGAAAATAGAAAACCAAAAACGCATGAAAAAAAACACTTTTATTCTTGATGAGAATGTAATTAATAAAGAAAAAAATAAATAAAGAAAAAATGAATAAAGAAAAAATGAATAACGAAAAAATGAATGAACATAAAAAAATTATGAACAAAAAGTTAAGAAATAACGAAAAAATGTATTAATATCAAAAAAACAACAAATAACGAAAAAGTGTATATAAACAAAAAGGAAAAAACCAAAAGTGCGACGAAAATAAAATGAATGACGAAAAGTATCAACGGAACGAAAATTAACCTGCATTAACGCAAATGAAATGAATAATGAAAAGAAAATGAATGAGGAAAAGAAGGAATATAAATATTAGGATAAAAGTTATATGAGACTCGGCATGTGATTCCCTCGGGTGAACTTTGTCGTAAATATGCTTTGAGATTACTTCCCGACTGACGTTATCGTGAAGGAAGAGATGTTCCTGGAAAAGGGTGGCACAGGGTTGGTTGAGGGAGAATTATCAATTAGAATTAATTAGCAATTAAGAACGCGCCCGCGCTTGCGATTAACTTACTGCGACTACCGTCACTTCACGGGAGTAACTTGCGTCTCAAATCAAAATTGAGTGATTCTGTCACCAAGGATATTCTACGTATTAAATTGACAATTTTAAAGCTTGTTATCCTATTCCACAATAGAAGGATCATCATTATCGCGACTGCTTTCAATCTCCCAGATAACTATTTTAATTACAATTTATTCTTTTACTTTCTATTATCGCTCTTTTATTGTTGTACTATCATTCACTTGTATTATCATTCTCTTATATTATCATTCTCTTATATCATCATTCTCTTATATTATCATTCTTTTGTATTATATTATTATTGTTTTATGCACACAAAACACGCAAACAAACGGATAAGATCGTTCTTAACATCTGGGATATTGGCATAAATTTATATATGACACTTAATCGCTGCCACGATCATCTTGATGCTCAATTTCGACATTTGCAGATGTTTCACAAAAAAATGTGAAAGAAGTTATTTTTTATAATCGCTAGATCTCGTATATATTTAAAGACTCGAAGATCCTGTGTGATAATGACGCTTGTATGTTTGAGGGGATCGTCTAATATTTTATAAATTCTTTGAGTTCAGTTATGCGTAAAAACATTCAGTTATGCAAACAAAAATTCATTTATGCAAAACAGTTTAGTTGTGCAGTTATTATTATTTACATACTTTTAAAAAATAGTGTACTATCAACCCAGCATAAGTATTTGGATAAAAGGATTATTAGTTGTTTTAAAATAATTTTTGGGCTAAAGTTGGTTAACTTTACTATATTTTTGGTTAACTATGCACTGGAAAAAATGACTGGTTAAGTTAACTAGAATAGAATGTTAAATATGCATTTACTATTTGTTCGGGTTAAATTAACTAGGACTTTGGATAGCTTTAAAGATACTTGTTAACATACCAAAACGTCTGGTTGATTTAACCAAAATTCAACGAAAAAATTTGAAGCTAATAATTATTTCAACATACAAAATTTGAAGCTAATAATTAATAACGAACAAAATTGAAGTTAATAATTATTGCAAAGTAGAAAATTGAAGAAAACACGACGAACAAAATTAGAGAATATAATTCAACCAACAAAATTGAAGTTGATAATGACTTGAACGAACAAAATTGAAGATGATCATGCACAGAAAAAAGAAAGTCTTAAACCGTTTACACAATCAGTTAATTTTGCGGCTTAAAACAAGACCAAGTCATTTTTTGGTCTTAAAATCAGTCCAAATTAAAACAATACTTCTTTTTTGCAGTGTGAATTCAATAATAAAAATAATGAATTAAATAATGAATAAAATTGAAAAAAAATACAATGAACAAAATTAAAGTTGAAAACTGCTTGAACTAACAACTTTGAAGGTAGTAATGATTTCAAAGAACAACATTCAAGAAAATACAACGAACAATATTAAAGAAAATACAACGAACAATATTATAGAAAATACAACGAACAATATTAAAGAAAATACAACGAACAATATTAAAGAAAATATAACGAACAAAATTGAAGAAAATGCAACCAACAGAATTCTAAAAAATAATTGAACGACGAAACGGAAGTTGATATTAAGAGAATATTGTCAATTTGCAATTAAATTTGTAAAAGAACGAGAACTAACTGGAAGGATGAATGAGCAATAATTTGAACACTCGTAAAAATGTGGCGATGATTCATTGATACAAGAAATGCTAATGCGTGAAAAATCAAGTTGATTGACTTTGAGAAGTGCCATTCATCGTATCATGATTCAGTCTGAATTTTCGTTTCAAGATTATATCATTTCCACGGATTCGCGTCAATGATCTATTATGATTCATTCCCAATGTAACTGACATATCGGCTGACGTAAATTTTCCTCGAAGTCATTCGTTCGTGAGAGCATTAATCACCTATAACTTCCACAAGACTTGGATATATCAAAAAGTCAACATCTGCACCGACATAAGTGCAAATTCACTATAATTTCCCAAATCTGTAAAATTGCATAGATCATAGAATAGAAATGTCTATCCCACATCTACGTGTCCACAGATGTAAATTCTTCCGTTCCGTGAAACTATTAAATTATAATAATTCACACGCGAGTGATTTTGTTAAATAAATAAATGCAAATTTATATAAATATAATAATATCAATTTTCACGTTCTAAAGAAATCAAATACCAAATAAACGTGCCTTTCATTTACGGTTCGATGATTTTTTACTTTGGCATTTTTTTACTCTATTTTTTTTTACTTCGGATTCTTTTCTTTAGAATTTGTAATTATTTTTATCAAAGCTTTTTAACTATTTTCAGTCGAAAACAGTTTTTATTATATATAAATGTATATAGTATATATATTATATGTGACGCGATCTGAAGAAAGGGACCTTACAAGCATTTGAAATTAGGTTATATTTGCTGACAGTTTTAACTTAATTAATGCTTCCCTTTTAACAATTTGCAGACAAAAATAGTTTTTCTTGAATAGCTTTTTTGTATACTGTGAAGAAAAACTGTTTTTGTCTGCAAATTGTTAAAAGGGAAGCATTA
>WNHD01003167.1:0-13244 GCA_011057455.1 Ganaspis sp. Gsp50
AATAAAAATAATTAATAATAAATATTTAATGAAAAATAGAATTATAATAATAATAGTGTAATAAAAATCAGTGTAATTAAACTGATATTATTAAAATTGTATTTTTCATTATTTATTACATATTACATGTTATTAATAATTGATCAGTTGAATTATTATATACTAAATGCTTATTTTAACTAATTGGTAAATAAATTTGATCCTATAAAAAAATTTTTTCGAAAAACTTGTATAATATCTGAATAACCGCTTGACTCCATAGGCAAAAAATATTGAAAATTGTTGATAATCAAAGTTCAAAAAAACAATGAAAAATACAAAAAAATAAATTTGTAATAGCATAACCGTGTTCTCTAAACCTTAAACTACCAGATTACTGTGTTTGGATGTATAAAAATTAGTTACAGAATTTAATAATGGAGAAATAATTTTAACGCCATTTAACGCATTTTCGCCAGTTTGGGCCTGGCAGCGCTTGGCGCCTTTATTGGCGTTTCGCCAGTGAAGTGGTTAACGTATTAAATCTCTGAGTATTTGAAAGTTTCAAAAGAGGTTTCAATTCGAAGAAAAGTATGTCACTTTTCTTCGAATTGAGGTAGAATTTTTTTAGTTTTATTTTTTATTTTTATTATCTACAAAGAGTTACAAAATTCTTCTCGAGATTAATGTTTAAAAAAGAGAAAATCTAATTATTCGGGATTGATGATTTGTAAAAAGAAATTTGATGATAAGAAGTAGCTCTCAGGTGAAAAATAATTAAAAACGAGAGGAATATGAAGAGTGTTGATGATCTCTAGGAGTCTGGTGCCAAGCTGGCTGCACTTAAAGGGGCTCGTCATCAACATCAGCAATTTTCTTGCTGCGGTGGGGCGTCAAGTTTATAAGACATGAGAGTCGTCCTCTTGGGCCAATAGTCGCGAAACAGTTACTCAACAGTGTATATTTAAAAAAATTGAGACTCTTTAAGATTCTGAAAAAGAAGTCACGTGAGAAAAGTTTATTCACTAAGTTCTACAGACAAAATTGAAATTAATTTTTCTTACTGGATAAAATAAAAACTATCCATCTTTTGTGCACGCAAATTTTGAAAATCGATTTTTTAAGTTTTTCAATATCATTGAGGACCGCAAACAACCGGCCAGAATATGACTTAATTCAAAAAAGTGTTTGAACTAGAAAACTGTTTTAAATACGAAAATTGTTCATTAGTGCCAAGTTTTGATTGATTCGTTTAATTCTCGTTTCATCTACTCGAAAAGGGAAGTCTCCAGATTTTCTGCTGCAGTGTTTTACGTCTAAGAGAACGTAAGTATCTGACATTAAACGTATGTACGTTAAAAAAAAATGAAAGTGAAAAAAATGAAAGTTTAAGAAAATGAAAGTTTAAAAAAATGAAAGTGAAAAAGAATGAAAGTGAAAAAGAATGAAAGTGAAAAAGAATGAAAGTGAAAAAAAATGAAAGTGAAAAAAAATAAAAAGTGAATTAAATGAAAAAAGTATAAAATCAAAAACATCCAATATAGTAAAACAAAAACGAAGAATTACATTTAGAGAGATGAAAATAGAAGGCGTTTTAGTGCTAATTAAATTAATTAAATTTTGAAGACCGTTGTTTTTACTCCTCAGTTCACTTTCATTCATTGCTTATTAGAAGAAAAGAATAAAAATTATTATGAAATAAAAACGAAAGTTTTCAGCTTTTTACTTCCTAGATTTTAAACTCGTTTGTCATAAAATCGCATTAAGTTATTTTTAAATAAAAAAGTTCTTTCACGTTTCACTTTTAGAGTTCTCTGTGAAAAGAGTAGAAGATACTTTAAGAAAATAATTCGCTTTATGATTGTATTTGTTTACTTAAGGCTTTGTAAAGTTTTCTTTGCACTACTATTATTCTTTCTTTTTCCATAATAAATTAACAGATAACCCCGGAAAAATCTTTACAAACGTGATACCCGCGAATCTACCAGACTAACTTGATTAATGAATGTTTTTATTATAACTTATTTGCTCGTCATTAAGACCCTTGTTAATACATTCAAAAATCAATACATTAGACTGGATACAGGACTTAAAATGAACTTAAGATTCGGTAAAATACATAAATATCAATAAAGTAAATACAAACAATAAAAACAGCAAAAACAAGTTAGGTAAAAACATACAATTAGAAATCTAAAAAATTAAAACAAAAATTTGGAATTAAAAATACGTATAGTTGATAAAAATTGAAGGTACAACAACACTTTCTTTAAGAGAAATAAATACAATAAATAGAAATGTAATTAAAAAAATGCAATAAATAAAAATGCAATAAATAAAAACGCAATAAATAAAAATGCAATAAATAAAAATGAACACTTAATTTAGAAAGTCGAAACATTTTTTATAAATTATTGATAAAATAACAAGTTAATTGCCTTTAAGTAAGAAAATTCCCAAATAATTCGATGTTTGAAAAGACGATGATAAATAAGTAAAAGCTCGTGGGTTAATAAATTATCGCACGAAAAATATATGATATCCCATTGTTGAGATTACAAAGAAAATATTTCGCATAGTTATGCGAGCGCCATGCGCTATGTCTAACAGTGATTCATTCTGGTTTATTCCTCTTTACTGTCGCGGATTGATAAAAGTACAAATCAATGATTTAGCATATTACATGGTAATTGTAGACGATTCATGATCTCCTGTCTCTTAAGATTTATCGCAAAAAGTTCATTCAGAAAATTGCAATGAAAAATATCGTCAGCACATAATTTGAAAATTGAAGTAAGAAAGTAATTTTACAGTCTCCAATTCAACTTCCAATCGAACTTCATAATTCAGTTCAAATTAAAAATGTGTTCTTTCAGACTTCAATAATTCCAATTCCAAACATAAAATTCAATCTTATTTAACTGTTTCTCTTTAATTACTAAAAAAGAAAACAAACTGTATTTAAATAAATAAAGTAAACTTAAAATCAATTATTTCAAAGCTGAAATTGAAAATTAAAATTTGGCAAAAGGCTGGTGTATTAGAATTTAGAGTAAAAAATTTAACTGAAAATTAAACTGAAAGTAATTTCATGTTAGTCTCACCTCCTGTTGATCCTTTGGTGAACATTTCTTTAACTATCGCGGTTTTTTCAGTGTAAGCACTGACTTCTGCAATAGCGTAACAAACTCTTCGAAATTCTCGAAACATATCGTCTTTAGAGGGCATTTTCTCACTGCTTGATTTGCTGTCGATATCGGTTTTCTTTTCAGCTTTATCCTTTAAAGCTGCTACTTTCATTTGCGGTTTATCTGGACTCTTTGGCTTTTTTGCATTTAAAGGTTTCTGCATTTTAACTCCTTTGAAAGGCGCTGTTAAAAACATAACGAGATTAGATTTTCTTAAAATTACATTTCAAGAAAAAATGCAAGTAGTAAATTAATTATACCAGTAATTTTAAATTAAAAGTACTAAGTAGTTGTGGAAAATAATAAGTTATTGAAGAAAGTTGTAAGTTGTCGCAGGAAGTAATTTAAGTCAAATATAAGTGAAGCATTTGTCTAATCAAGCAACTCTTGACCATAGGAAATTAAATATTGATAAGTCAATTTTTTTTTTTTTAAAAAAACTTTAATCTAGAAAAAGACTGGAAAGGATATTCCAATCAAAAGCTTGAAATACATAAAATTTTCACCCCAATCAGGAAGTAAATGTACTCATGCCTGATTAATTATTCAAATTTGCTTACAGCAAAAGATCGATATTTCTTCTAAGAAAAGAGCCAGTTCAAATACAGACGTTCAATCTTAAATAATCAATAAAATAAACAAACGATAGATCAACAATAAACATAATAAGCTATATATAAAATGGGCAATAAACAAAATAATAAATAAAAACAAACAAAAAATAAACAACTAACAATAAAGAAAATAAATAAAACGAACAATAAAGAAAATAAGTAATAAATAAAGGCAGTAATAAACAAAATAATAAGTAAAATGATCAATAAACAAAATAAATAATAAATGCAGACAGCAATGAACAAATTAATAAATAAAATGAGTAAAAATAAGTAACAATCACAAAAAATTAAAAATCGAAAAAAATAAAAATATAAAAAAAATAGACAGGTAAATAAAATTTAACTATTACATTATAACATCAATCGAAACTGATAACGGAAAATTAGAAAGAAAACACAAATCCAAAAAGTAGACTTATTTAATACATTTTTTTAATGCACCATAAAACTTGAAAAGTCTGCTCTAAAAAAGTATCTAATGATTCAAATTCACGTTCGTAATAAATCTGCAAATATAAAAAAAATTTATATAAATCTTGATCTGGGTTTTTCAATGCAAAATTAGAAGGTCTATTTCGAAAATGAGCTAAGAAATAGTAATCATTGCGGTGGAATATTTAAGTCCATAAAACTCGAGACGCATGCGGAAATGTAACTCGAAAACGAGTTGAATAGTAGGCTTTCTAAGAATAGAATCATTTGCGCATTAGCGAAATATTCTGATGAGAAATTTTGAGTGAAAGTCGCACGTGTCTTTTCACAATTATGTGACCCGTTCAGTTCCAACGACTTAAGTTCCAAGTTTGAAAATAAGATTCAAAGTCGAATGCATCTCTTTCACCGGCATCGAGTTCTCCGGCTTCCAGTCTATCATTTTTCTCTAACTTCAATTGTCAAATTATTTTCATTCATTTCAATTAAACGATAATTTTTACATTTTCATTTACAAATATTTTAATATCATAACTCTTTTGCTAAAGAATCACAAGAATGCTTAAACATTTTTTCAAAGATTTAGATGTTACGTTTGTGATTTTAAAATGTTTCAATTTTCACGATTTTGTTTAGTCTCGTTTAAAGTTTAAAATTTAGTTAATGATTAATATTTTTTAACTTTAAAATGGAACAACTGAAAATGATGAAAAAAAGAATAAATTAAAAATGTACGTCTTTCTAATAGAAAATATGACTTGAATGGAATAATTACTATTTTTGTTAAATTCCTCGAGCTTTTTAAGAACGATGTCTTTGTCTTCTTCTTCAAGTTTATCCCAGTCGCTTATATCTTCCTCTGGATCATCAATTCGTTTTGTTGATGCTCTCTGTTTTGCAAACACTTCAAATAAACAGCTTACATGATGCCAACATTTCATTGTTCCATCACCAAAAGGATTTTTCATCAATTTTGCAATTCTCACACAGTCTTTATCTATCGGGCATTTGCATTTTTTGCATTTAGCTCTATTAGTTTTTGCCCGCTCCACGGCAAATGGCTTCTGAACCTCTTCCATCTCGTCGTCCGCCATTATCTAAAGTAAAATAAATAGAATGATAAATATAAATTAAATTAAATTAAAAAAATTGTAAAAACGAAAAGAATAAAATAAAAAATTTGAAAAACAAAATAAGTAATTTGAAAAACAAAATAAGTAATTTGAAAAACAAAATAAGTAATTTGAAAAACAAAATAAGTAATTTGAAAAACAAAATAAGTCATTTGAAAAACAAAATAAATAATTTGAAAAACAAAATAAAGAAAATAAATAGCAATCTCTAAAGATTTAAAATTATTGAGGTCAATGTGATCTAAAAATGAAGAAAGTGTTCTGTGTAAAAATTACACTGCTTTCTTACTAACAGAAAATTTATCAAAAATTGTTTTTAAGAAGCTTAACTATAATATTTTAAAACTAAACTCTTTCTGATGAAAGATTCGGATGAAATTTAAATAATAATTGAAAACAGATTAACATTGACCATTTTACTGATCATAGGTTAAAAAAATTCCAGTGTTTGTCCAATGCTGTAATAACAATAATAATAATAGTGACTAGATAGCAAGTGTGATAAATGAATATCGATTTATCATGAACTTGGGATTTATATCAACAGAAAAGGGAAATCTTTGAGACTGTGATTTCTTTAAAATAAAGAAAGACTTTGATTTTAACACTTTGATTTTAACACTTTAATTTTAACAAAAAGTTTTTTGTAATTCCGAAAGTTTGTAAAAAATTACGAGAAACTGTTTTAAACCTTTTTTAAGAAAATATTTTGGAAAATTGAAATAAAATTTTAAGAAATTAAAAAATCGATTTATAAATAAATAATATTTAAATTAAATACAATATTTGGGCAGTAAGAAATGCAATAGTATTAAAAATCACTAATTTTCTTGTTTTATAATCGGTGTTATGCAACGATAACAAAAATCTAAAGTTAACTTGAGCACGTTTTGTCTTTGGGACAACATTAAACATTAATCGACTTTAGCTAATTTAAAGAGTGTTCTCACTCTCATTAACGAATGTGAAATAACTACGCAACTGAAATCACAAAATAACAAAATATCATCTCTGTTGTGACGCATTTCATTGAACAGAATATCGAAGGAAAAATAAAAGAAGATTCTACTCTAAAGAAGGGAAGAGCATAAGATAATAGGAATTACAATCGAATTCAAACTTCTGATATGCACTCTTTTTTTCAAACTGATATCAAGATCGAAATTTGAATACCAAATACCCTGAAACAAATAGTAAATAATTTTAAAATAATAATTGAATTAAATATATTGAATGTTCAAATTTTTGAACATTCAATGTAATAATAATTTATAACAGAATTTTGAAAACATTTCTAGTTACTGGGTGTTCAAAATAAAGTATCGACTTCTTGAAATTTTGAAAAATTATTAATATGAAAGAATGTACAATAGGGGAACTAAAATTATTTCTTTGATGAAGATTGGCTGTAGTTGAGAATAAAGATTAACACAAATGTCTGACTGAATGTTGGCTTGTACTACTTCATGATTGCTCATTTCTATATTTTATTTTCATGGAAAGAAAATATTGTTAAGAATTTTTGTCACGCTTTTTACGAGTGTGTATTATCTTAAAGAGATACAACTTGCTTTTATTTTTCATGTAGATTAATTAATTACAAAAATTGATTCGAAGAAACGGTCTTAAGTCCATACGTTGATAGGAAAAATTAATAACATTTCCAATCATAATGAAAATTCCAAGAAGTCACTACTTAATTTAATTTCTAACTTATTTAATTATTTAAGAAATTAATGAATTCTCAATTCCGCCTGTGACAGAAATCATGACAAAAATATTTTCCGGCGAATATAAAAAATAGATTCATTTTTGCGTTTAATCATATTGTATCGGTTTATTTATTTATATTTTATTTAAGTAGTCAACGAGCAGTACTAATTTGTTTTTAATGTGTCCCCGTTTATAGAAGTTATTAAAAGAATACTCAAATCTGGAAGTTGCTTTGCAATCAAATTCAAGACTGTTTTTTTAAACGTTAAACTGTTTTGTTAAACAATTTTGTTAAACGTATTTATAGAAAACTTTTAAAAATTTAAATAAAAGTAAAAATATTGCATTCTATATTGTGTGCGAAAAATGGAAACAAATGAATGTTCTATCAGAATTACAGTTGCATTACAATTTATGAGATTTGCCTGCAGCTGACAAAAAGATTGTACAATGGTTACAAATTGCTGAATGCGTTAATAGGAAAATTGTAGATAACTGCGACACACGACTCGCATAAAATACTCCGAGTTTCCTATAAAAGTTGAAAATCTGATAAACAATCAATAAGAAATGCAAATATTAAAAACCAAATCAAAGTTCAGATTTATGTTATTAAGCAGAAAATAAACAAAACATTAAAAAATAAAATATTGAACTCTTCAAACAATAATTCAAGTAAAAGCTTCTTAATTAAAAATTGTACAATTTCGCTGAAGGCCTTGTAAAACTTGTAAAATATTTTACAAGGCAACTTTCATAAAAAATATATAACATGGTATTGTTTCAGTTTTTCTAATTGATTAAAATATTAATAAAAAAACAACATGGGATTGTTTCAATTTTTCTAATTGATTAAGAAAAATAATTAAAAAAAAATAACATGGGATTGTTTCAATTTTTCTAATTAATTAAAAAATTGACTGAGAAAAAAAAGCTTGTCAATCTTGTTGATATTCATTTTGCAATCTTATTAGGTGCTCTTAATGAAATAAATTGGGTGAAAGAATTAATTTTGAATATTGGAAGAGGAATAAAATAAAAGACGAATATAAATAACTGTTTAAGAGTTACCACGTGTAAAAAAGGGTGGACATTTTTTCACGTTTTGACGTGTAGGCGATTAAGGTGGTTAGGAGGAAAACCACCCTTATGATTCGGTTCTACAGGTGGTAGGAGAATAAATGAGTGGTGGAAGCACTCGGGTTATAAGAGGAACTATCAGCCCTCCCTGCTCATTCTTCGGGCTCTCAGTATTCCAAAAAGTTTCTTCTTAACTATTGTTTTGACTTGTTTCAGTGAATTAAAAAACCAATTACCAATTATCTTTATCCTCCGGATTTTCCAAAAGGTAGGGACCTGAAAAAAAGAATTCGACTATTACAGATGCTTTTCTGTATTCTTTGTATTTTTACGTTAATCTAAAGAAGAGAAATTTACATTTAAAGAAACGTTTTATTTCGTCTAAAACAGTCAAAACACAACAGAACATTTTTTTTTAAAACACATACAAAATTCATTTTTTTATACAAAAGAAAAATTAGAAATTTATTAATTAAACGTATTTTATTTACATTAATTTATTTACGACATGTTTTAATTTATTTGCAAGATATTTTAATTTATTATTATAATTTCTTTCCTCATTTATTTGAATATCGGACGGACGAGACTTTTCTTGTGCTGATGCTCTTAAGTGCTATTAAATAATTTTTAACGATTTCTGGAAATGTGATTAAATAGTGACAACAGGTGTGTTTAGGTATCGAAATCATAAAGTGACATGAAAAATGTTAATTTAATATTTATAATCCAATTCGTTGAAGAATGCAGTGGAAGTTTAATTAAAAACCGTTAGATAAATTGGACTAAATTTGAAAGAACAGAATTAATCTTTTCTTTGGTGTGTGAAATATTTTAATTCAATTAAAATGATTATGGTCGATAATTTTTATGATCAACTTTCAGTTTATAAACAGTAATTAAATGTAATTCTTAAAACAATAGATTATCACCTAATTGTTAAAATACGGTTTTATTTAAATAATTAAAACAATAGTGGGAATTAAATAAATAAATTGGTAAAATAAGAACAAAAGAAATGAAAAGAAAGAAAAAAGTGGATTTAATCAAGTTTTGAAATTAAACGAAAAAATTAAAAATCATATAGAATTTTAACTAGTAGTGATGAAAATAAAAGTTTGAAAAAATAATCTGATTTTTGAAATAAAAATCTAATGAAGTAGAAAATTTATCTACAAATAACACATTAAATATAATATAATCGAGAAATCTACCTCTAAATAAATAATTATTTATAATATTAATAATAATAATAATAATAATAATAATAATAAAAAATAAAAAAAAATAATAATTAATAAATAATTGAATAAAAATTGAGAATTTTGAACATTAAATAATATTGAAGTTTATTTTGTTTGAAAATTATCGATCACTCCGAGTCAATTAAAATAAAAATAATAAATAATTTTCAAACAATAATAAAAAGTTACCGAGTGATAAATTCATAATTATAATTAATATTGAAGTTTGTTGTCGATGTCATTATTTAAAATTTAAGAAACTTTCTATTAATATACAAATAAAGAAGAACTGAACAATTAGGAAATTGATTAAAGGAAATGAATTTAAACTTTTTAGTGTGACAAATTAGTTTTAAAAATTGTTCAATTCATTACATAAGATTAGAAAACAATTTCTACCTTTATCGTCTTTAGACAAAAGTCACAGAAATAAATTTGAACAAAAGATGATAAGTTTTATAAACGATTGAAAATCCACGCTATTGAAATCTATTACCGTTTTCTATTGACTTTCAATAAACATGTTATTCATCTGACATAACTAATTTGTATACATCTAAAATTGATTAGAAAAATCTAATTTCTTTACTATTCATCTTCAATTATTTGTATTATTAATTTATTTATTTACAATTTTTCCATAATATTTCATTTTACGAATTGGAAATACATGTCATTTAACATTTTTATTGTTAATACTGTTTTAAAGACTCTTAATTGGTGATTGCATCAGTACTTAATAAGTTTTCCAATAAGTGTGAATTAAAAATGATATTAATTAAGTCATAAACTATAAATACTCGTAATTAAAATCAATAATAGAACCTTGTGATCGAATTTCTCTGGTGTTTGAAAATTTATTGTATGAAATTTTAAATGAGCCAAGAATTATAAAGATAATTATTAACATGCTCGTGTAACGAGTTTTATGATAAAATGCCGAATAATTTAAGTTCCTAAGATCGTGGATTATCCTTTTTCTATAATTGCAAGTTTTACGTGACGAGAACAGATTTATATAATTCCAATGAGTGTTGATGAATTATTGATATAACAATGCGAATAAAATGAGATTTTCCCATCTTTGAAGAGAATCTCAAAAGTTTCCTCGACTTTCTAACTCCCTCACGTATCCAAGATTAAGATTCGGATAATTTTGGTACCTCTTTGAGTTATAATATTTATTTTTGAGATTATCAATAATTGTTATATAGCCAGAAAATCAGAGTCGAGATGAAACAAAGTTTGAATCAAAATTAGTTTTGATTTTTTTGTTTTTGAACAAAAAAAAAAAATGAAACAACTAAACTGTGGACGAAAATTACTAAACGAATGTTCTTGACAAACTGTTTCAAATCTCTTATAAACAGATGATATTAAATTAATAAAATTAATCAAAGTAATTCAATTTTCTGGATTTTACGAAAAATTTAGAACCACATAATCTGGATTTTATCTAAATATACGAGTTTATTTATAAATAAATAAGTAAAATATGAATTAAATACTGTTAAATACAATAAATAATCGATAATTATAAAACACAAGATAGCGAAGAACAAAATACTACAAGATTATTCTGTAAAGTGAACCGATTTTTCTCTCGACATCAATCATCAAAAAAAGAAGAAATAATTGCTAAAAATGCGTGATTGAATAACACAATTGTAAACCTAAGTTTCAATTTTGTTTTTTAGCAAATTCCTTTCGATTGGCAAAATTTATAATAAAATCTCTTGCTTTCTTAAGCACTAAGAGAACAATTTTTTGTAAGAACAATTTATTTATAAAAACAATTTTTTATAAGAACAATTTCTTTTAAAGAATTTGAAAAAAGGTATTACAATGCAACTAACCGACTAATCCTTGCCTATTTTTGTGATGTTCTAGTGCTCATAAGTAACGGGGTAATGAAGGGAAGAATCCACGAAAATAGGACGGGCGTGTGTCTTTTGACACTCTTGGTGTCCTTTTTGATTCACGCCGTCATTGCTGATCCAGAACCAGCCCAGTCGGGTATGGTTTATGCAGATATTGAAGATCCAGAAGAAATGGTAACTTTTTCTTCGCCCTACAAAAGTTTTATTTTATTAGTACTTTATATCCATTTATACAATTCAGTATAATTATTAATTATTAATTAATAATTATTAATTATAATAATAATTATAAATATATTAATTATTAATTATTAATTAATAATTATAATATTAAATTATAATTATAATTATTCAGTAATTATTTTTCGAATCATCTTAACTTGAGTAATTATTTTTATAAATAAATTATTTTGTAAATTTATGTATATAATTTATTCGTAAATTTAAATTCTAATTTTATTGGTTAAACACAATTAAATTTAAGTCAAGATGATTCGATCACTCGGTCGTTATTCAATCATTTAATTAACAATGAAATTTAATTTTACTAATGAATAACACAGAATAAGAATTGAAATTTATGTAAATTAAATTGTACATTTAAGTTAATCTAATCAAATTTGTTTAAATTTGGTTTTCTAAAGGTACTCCTTCAAAGGTTGAGGAGTATAGTGAGACACAAACAGGAAACAATTGAGCAGGAAAAAGAACTTACAGAAGAGCAAATTGCCATTCAAGCGATACTTGACGCCAAAGCTCGAAGTCAAAGAGGCCAGCAAACGATACCGGAAGAGTTTTCCGTCGAGGATACGGAGACACTTCCTGTCCCCAGTGCAATATTTAATCATGGACCTCAACACCCCGGGGGAAAGCGAACTAGCTGTAAGTGAACTATTATTAACTTTTCTTCTCAAAACTTCTTTAATTATTATTAAATTACAAAACTGACTGCTACATCGAAACAGACATTTATTATCTTTTTGAATTACATTCCTGATATTTATACAAATTAGACAATAAATTAGGAGAAATAAAAATTTAATTTAGGATCATTATTAAAACTTATCACTTTTAAAACTTAAATTAAGTGACAGTAAAAAATTAATACTTTGAATACATTAAAATAATAATAATAATAATAATAATAATAATAATAATAATAATAATAATAATAATAACATTAACAATAATAATATTAACAATAATAATAATAATAAGAAATGACAAAATTCTTCAATAAAAAAGAAAACCTTGAAAAATTAAATAAATTAAACAGTTATATATTTAAAAAAGAAATGAATGCCTGAAGCATAAATTTGTAATTTAAGAAGCAAAACTTCAAAAATTACATTTAACTTTAATTGTATTCTGAATATTAGTGTGTGAATTATCAAAGAAGCTATAATAGAAAATGTTTGTTTCTCGAAAAGTAAGATTTACAAAATCATGATAAAATTACTGAGCCATGATTTTGAAAATCTCAGAATTCAGTTTAAGAATTTGTAAAATTAAATAAATATTTGGATCCAAGATAGAAAATCTCGATAAGTAATATAGAGCCTACATAAATAATCTATCTAATAAATGGAAAGTTAAGAATAGATTATTAAATAATTTTTGCAAAACAAAGCTCGATAACAAATATAGTTTAATTAAAAAATAGTTTATCGAATCGTCCGATTAGCAAATAATTTGATTAGCAAATAATCTGATGAACAAATAATTTGATGAACAAATATTTTGATGAACAAATAGTTTAATTAGCAAATAGTTTAATTAGCAAATACTTTAATTAGCAAATAGTTCTGAGTAGCAAATAGTTCTGATTAACCAGGGTGTCTACTAATTTTGCCGACCAAAATTCCCGGTTATTTCCCGATTTTTTCCCGATTTTTCCCGATTTCTCTAAGTTAAAAATATTAATTTCTTCTTTTATTGAAAACAAAAATAACAAATTCCAATCTATTTCAGAAACTTT
>WNHD01003168.1:0-13242 GCA_011057455.1 Ganaspis sp. Gsp50
CATGAATCATTATCAAAATTTCTAAAAAACTTCTTTCATTCATAAGGAACAACTCTTTCACTGAAAGTTTATTCAACGTTAAGTTTACGTAGATAGCTTTTGTTAGTGAAGTTAAAAAACGTGATTACTGCCTCTCTTGCATTTGCAATCAAATATTAATTAACAAAATATTGTTTTTTAACTTTCAATCATTTTATCAGCATCGCTAGCGTACAGACTACATTCATACCAAATTTCAACAAGAAACGACCAACTTATGACAGTTCATGCATTAAAAGGTCATTGAAATTTGTAAAAATTAAATCGTACTTTTCTAATTATATTATTAAAAGTAAATTTTCAATCGAAAAACCGCTCAGGGGAAAAAGATGTGCTTTTTAATTCTCTACAAGATAGTATATTTCAAAATTTTTAATTTTTATTTTTAAAATTGGAATTTTTTTGCTCCGTTGGACAATACATTTACGCATTTTCTAGCGTCGGGCGAGTTATAGAATTGGGAGGCTCAATTAATAAAGGAACGTTCCTCCTAAAAGTGGTCCACACATAAAAATTAATTGAAATCCACATGGCTTTTGAGATCTAAGAGAACTTTCATCGTCGGATCTGCTCATTGACCCCCGCACTCCTAAATTGCCGATCACCAAAAGGAAAAGGAAAATCCCCGGAATGATAAGCTTTAAATTGTTGTAATGTTTTATTAATTTGTTTTATTTGTCCGAATGTTGTATTTTTATCGTCAGTTTCTGTGCCTATTTTATTTATTTATTATTTTATTTTAATGTCGATCGTAGTATGGACGGATTTTTTGTCGCGATCAGTTTTTTGTTTATTTATTTTATTTAATGTTTTGACGAAATATAACTGGCCATTTAATATGACATAATTGTTTTAATTTGTTTTTATTGACTCATTTGTTAATTCGTCCAATTTATTCTTGTACTATCTTTATTTTTATTTATATTATTTTAATTTCTAATTTAAATTTAATGTGCGATGTTAAGGTTTTAACGGCAAAACTAAAAAAATCGTTACACCATCAAGAGCGGACGCGATTCCTAATTTTTCCAATTTCGAAGCCTTTTCCTTACTACTGAACTTTTCGGGACTCATGTTTATCAACTTCTGTTTAGTTTTCTTCATGACGTAATAATGTGTATTACTTATAACTTTATTTCTAATTAGTTTTATAGTAGTTAGCTGCGTATTCATAAGTTCACACTGAGTACATAGAGACGTAATTGAAAATTCATGTACCCATTAGTCCAAACTTACCACACATTCTTGAAGTCGTTGGGTAATAGCTTATACTTTCAACAGTACATGCTAAAACTCCTGCTAACATACCAAGAACGCCCGAAAGGGAGACAGTTGGAATACCCCACTGGCCAGGATACGGGAAACGAAACCATGGGGAATCGCTGATAATTTTTATCTTCGTATCCACTCTGCCTGGGTGTCCAGCAGGAAGAGTGTCAGTGACCGTCAAAATCGTGCAAATTATCCACATGACAACGATTGTCAATAATACCTGTAAGTAAAGAGCACAATAAATAAATAAAACTAATAAAATACTAAGCGATACGTGTTTAAAAAGATTTTCCTACCACAAGGATGATTACTGATTAAGTTTTTTTCCAAAAGGTTTCTTTTTTACTATCCGGTCATTTTTATGAATCGAATTTCCCAAACGTCGCTGTCCCGAATGCCTAAAATTTTGAATAGCTATGCAAAAACCCGAATGATTATGTCCCCGAAAATAAAAAATTATTTTTTTATTGGTAGTAAAGGATTTACTTTACAAAATTCATGAAGGCACAAAATATTACAAGCACAAATATATTAGAGCATACAATACTGCTTTCAAAAATTCCAATTCTCGGGCTTTTATAATTTTCGTAGGAGGCTGTGATCGCTTGAATATTCTGCTTTAAAGCTGATAGGATTTTTTATGCAGCTTTTACCGACACGGCGTAATTATCAGCAAAATAATCTAGGAATGTCGATAGAAATTAAATACTGTCTGAATTTCAAAGAAACTCTGCTTTAATAAGAGTCAATGCAGAGTTCTTACCGAGACAGCAAAGTAGTGGGGACGTAGTTCTTGCACGTCAGCGGCTGATTGGCAAATGGATCGAGCGATTGACTGGCGCATGCGCAATATCATCTGTTTAACGTATACGCAGTAATATCTGACTGGCGCATGCGCAACATCATCTGTTTAATGTATAGGGTTACATCTGACTGGCGTTTGCGCAGTAACGTCTAGTTTGAATGTGCGTGAATAACTATTTTATTTATTAATTTAATAACTTTACCTCAATAATGAAGATGGCTTTAATTACTTTGTCAACTTACTGGGAATAATTTAAATAGAGGAAACCAAGCTATATACAGTCCTTTTCCCGTTTTGTACGTTACTATGGGGCATTCGACGTTGACTAATATTTGCGAATACAGAGTTAGCATGAGTATCGTTCTGAAAAATAGAATATATATTTAATGAATATACCAATAACAACAAGAATATTAAAATAAAAATGCACAACTTTGTTTTGTAACTTTTCTTTTAAGTATCAACATTTTAAGTAGTATTAAAAGAAAACTTGGTCTCGTATTTGTGACCGCGTGACCAAACAATTGAATTTTGGTTTAGCATCATGGTTGCTTATAGTTTAAAGTCTCAAAAATGCAATGCGATTTGTTGCAAGAAAAAATTTATGGTTAATCACCTTTTGTCAGAAGCGGTCACATATGCAATGCAACATAAAAGTGGCCAGATCTCAGGCGCGTGATCAAGACTCTCGAGCGGAGTCAAAGTTCCCCTTCCACGAGCCAGAATTATCCTTCGTTTTACCGCACTCGCCACCGATTGAGTCGCTAAGCAGAGATTTTAAGACGCGTGGAAGGTGAACATTGCCTCCGCTCGAAAGTGTACATTTTGCCTAGGCCTAACTCATACTTTAATATATTTACAACTAAAAATCATCTCACCCTCCAGCAATACCCCAGTGTTGAGATGCAGCGTCCGCAGCATTTTCGAATAATGATAATCCAACTAATGATACTGTTGGCACTATTGTTAAGGGTGTAACAAATTTTAACATATACCCTATAATTCCTGAAAAAGGAATTTGTTCGTTGCACAAAAAAAACTACTTTTGGGTCCTTAGGAATAATATATGCTATAATTGCAATTGGAATTTTAGGATTTATTGTTTGAGGTCTTAAACAAATTATTTTCCAACATTTTTAAAAACAGGTGTTAATCATTTAAAATTAAAATTAAAAAAAAAATGAAATTAAAAATTCCATAATACACAAATCTTTAGAAATATAAAAATTCCGTTATACAAAGAAACATATGCGTACCACAAAATCCAACAACTACTTGGAATAATGCAGACACTGCAATTGCACCAGAAAGTTCTCGCATTCGCACCTGCCATAATTCTGTTCGGTTTTCATGAGACATTGCATCTAAAACTTCAGGAGCCGGACACTTCCATTGCGGTAAATTTAATATAGCAAGTGTAGGAACCAAAAAAGATATTGTCCCACCTTGTACTAAAGGGAGTCTAAAATTATTAATAATGTTATAGTTATTAAAAACCAAAACATGAATTTTAAAAACATTTCTCCGAAAATCGCATCTTCTGAAAATTATATCACTTCTCATAAAAAACCTTTCTTCTAAATTTACCATTATTTTTTTTATATCCATTTTTTGCTTATTGGCGAGAGTTACCCTCATTATCAGACTTTACCAATATTTTCGTCTGTTTTAACTTCTCCCCTACTCTTTTCTCATATGGAAAACTTTAATATTTAAGAAAATCGACATTCAATTTTAATTAGCACTTGTAACCTTATTGTTTGCAAATTAATTTTTATGAGAAGTTTTCCTTCGCCTTAGCAGAAAAAATTAATTTCAGAACCTTCTAGCATTAAAGCTGAGAAAACTTGTTTTTATTCATGTTTATTAATCAGCTTTAAATTAAAGCAGACATAATAGTTAATTAATCAGTTCATTCGTCTGCACAAAATGAAGTAGTGGAAATACACGGAATTGCGATATTTAAAAGTAAACTTATAAATGAAGTAAGAAATAGTTTTCTTTATTTTCTATATATATATATATATATATACCTATGTATGACACGATCTAAAAAAAAGGGACCTTATAAGCATTTGAAAATAGGTTAAGTTTAATCATGGTACACTCTTAATTTTGAATCAGTTAAATTTGACTAATGAAATAGACAAAACTAAGCCACTTGGTCATTCAGTGAGATTTTTAACTGACAATCAGTCAAATTTTATTAATTGTCAGTAGAATTTGACTGACAAATCAGTGAAACGCGTTTACCGGCAGTTGATAAAAACTTGAAATAAAGAAAACTAAGCCACTGAGAATCAATCAATATTGACTGAGAAACAGTGATATTTGACTGATTCAGATTTAGAGTGTAGTTTTAACTTGATAAATTCTTTCTTTTTAATTATTTGCAACGGAAAAAAGTTTTTCTTGCATAGCTTTTTTGTATACTGTCGAGAAAAATGCTTTTGTCTGCAAATAATTATAAGGGAAGCATTAATTAAGTTAAAACTGTCAGCAAACATAACCTAATCTCAATTGCTTGTAAGGTCCCTTTCTTCAGATCGTATCACATATATGTACATAGAAAATCAGAAGAATGAAACATGCAAAATTTAGAAATAATAGGTCACAAATAATATACATATCTGAGACGATGATTTCTAATATTTTCCACAAATCTTCTTACTTAAATCAAATCCATTTAAAATGCAAACTTTTTCTGAGTATCTCACTTGAAATGAGTATAATGAGCACAAACTGACTTATTAATGTAGTAATTAAGTAATAAATCTAAAGAGGAAAAATGTCTATTCAACATCATTAATATTAAAATCTTTCGAGAATGTGAATAAAAACAAGACAAACTATAATAGCATGTAATGAATATAGCTATTTGATATACATAACATTAAATTCAAAACTTTTCATGTTCTTTATGGGTATGAAGGTGCTGATTAGTTTATTTACACTATCAAGGGAAACTGTTTTCGACTGCAAATAATTAAAAAGAAAGATTTAATCAAGTTAAAACTATATCTTCGAACATAACCTAAAAAAATGTTCATCTAAGGTCCCTTTCTTCAAAGCGTGTCACATATTATATTTTGTAAATTTTAATTATTTATATTTTAAAACATTTAAATTTCTTTACTGTCACTCTGAATCCGCCCCGCTGTAAATATTTTAATTTCAAATAATGAAATTTAAAATCGAAGATAATCTCTGTTTGAACAACGGGAGTGTTTAATAAATTATAAACATTACAACATTTTTTTATACAATGGAAAATTTTACATAACCTAAAAATTTTTAACTCTAACAAATAAATGAATATTATTAATTTTGAACAATATTTAGGAAGAAATATTGTGTATATACGTTTTATACGGAAAAGAAAAATGATTTTTATACCTATAAAATTCTTTGCGTTACAAAAAAATCCTATGACGCAATATAATTTTTTTTTAATATTACTAAAATAATGAATTTAATTTTCTAAATAGAGTAAAAAGTTTCTTCACAATTGTAAAATATTTTGCTGGTATAAAAATTCATTTTAAATCTCAGGTACTTACATTTTCTGATAATACTTAAGGTTGTGTTATAATTTTTTTAAGTAAACAAATATTTTTTGTGCTACATTTTTGCAGAGAAGATAATGTTTTTAACTTCAAGTTTCAGTTATATAAAAACACGATAAATACTTTGCTTCTGCATTTAGTTTAAGCTAACGTAAATGCTTGTTTCGGAAATAAAAAAATGTGTGTTAAGTCGATAAAGTAGTATTCAACTTTTATCAAATTCGACATTTTTTCTTCTATTTTAGAATCAAATAATAAATTTAACTTAAACATATAGCATAGAGAAAAAACTATTTTGCATAATTTTGCCATTAATGCAAGTAAAAAATAAAAATAAAATAAAATTTAAAAATATTGTCTTCTCTGCAAACAGGAAGCACGAGAAATGTATTTTACTTATAAGAAAACTTGGATATTACCTTAATCAGTTTTTCTTGAATAGTCACAAATATTATTTTGTTTATACATTGTTATTCGTTCAGAACGAATCTTGTTTATCGTGCTAAAATAATTTTTTAGCATTTTGATTTTTTCTTATCAACTCAAAGAATTCATTTTTTATTTTTATCCAGTTTCAAAAATTGTTTAAAGAATTTTCTTAAACACTGACTCAAATTGGTTCAATTCAATATTTATTTATTTCAAACACAAATATTAAACAAATATTCGTTTCAAATGTTTGTCAATTAATTATTTAAAAATTGTACATATTTGTAATATTCAAGAGTTCAAATACCTGCAACCAATAGAAGACTGTAAAAACGTTACAATTCCTGTAACTAAAATCATCGTAGAAATTATGTGACTTCTAGCTGGATCATCTTCAGCCATACAAAGTGCAGGTGTGAGGATGAAGGGAATCGAAACAATAGCGCCTATCATGGTCAAATAATGCTGCAAAAATATTAATTTACAAGAAAAAAAGTTATTAATAAGTTTAAGAAGAAAAATTTATTTTTTCAACGAAAACAAAATCGTAACCTCATTTCGGCCTAGTACCAGATGAAAAAAATATTTCTTAAAAGGACTAGCACTTTTTTTTATGTAAATTGGATCGCTCTACAAGATTCCGGATTCAGATTTAATTTTTATTCAAATACAAAACCAATATGGCGGCCTTATTGCAAAAAAATGCTAAGCAATCGACAATTTTTTTTAAAACAATATTTCTTAAGAAATCCATTATTATAAAATAACGATAAAATAAAATGTCACAAAATGGCAAAACTGTTCAAACTTTGAAAATATGCAATAGTTAATACATAAAATTCAAAATGGTGGACCAAAAATGTCGAATAGTGTAAAAGAATGTTATAATTTAATATAGTTTGAACCAATCTTTATCTTTTTAATGAAAATTAATAGAACTTACTCCATATGGGATCGCTGATTACGAACGTATTCGTAATTTTTCAAAATTCAAAATGGCGGACTATTTCTTTCAAAATTCTTCGATTTTCATTTTTCATTAAACTTGATATCTGGGGGTTTTGGTGTCGTTAATTACGAATCTATTTACAATTTTTGAACATTCAAAATTGCAAATCCAATATGGCGGACGAAATGCTAAATTTTTTAAAAAAATTGTCAATTTCGGTGTTCAGAGATTTTTGGAGTTCATTTTTTCATAATTGCAAATGGAGGTTCTAATGTTACTAAAATGTAAGAAATAAATGTTTTCGAATCATATATAGAATTTAAGTTTTAAAAATTACAATTTTGAAAAACGTGGTCCTTCATGTTGGATCCGATACTTTAAATTTTGAAAAATTATGAGCAGATTCGTAATCAGCGACCCCAAAAACCACCAGATACCAACTATTATGAAAATCAAACAATTTTCAAGAAAATGGTCCGCCATATTGGATCCGCCATTTTGAATTTTAAAGAATTATGAACAGATGAATTATGAATCATAATCAGGTCGTTGATTATGAAATCAGCGACTCCAAAAATTTATATAAAGTAAAGTTTATTAATTTTCATTAAAAAGATAAAACTTGGTTCAAACTATATATTAAATTAAAACATTTTCTTACACTATTCGACATTTTTTGTTCGCCATTTTGAATTTTGTATTAACTATTGTACATTTACAAAGTTTTAATAGTTTGTGCAATATTTTACACCACTTTATTTTATATCCAAATAATTTAAAAAAGGTCGATTTCTTAGCATTTTTTTTAATAATGTCCGCCATATTGGTTTTGCATTTGAATAAAAATTCAATTTGAGCTCGGAATATTGAAGAACGATCCAAATTAGATAAAAAAATGCTATATTCCTAAAATTGAGAAATTTGTTTTTTTGCATCTGGTACTAGGCAAAAATAGGCTACGATTTTTGAAGTTTCAGGCCTTAATGGGAAGGGAAAGATTTACAAAAAAATGCAGGTCTTGTCCAAAGTAATTTTTCACTGTATCACAATGTTATCTAATATTTATTTATGCAATATACAACTTTATATGTATATATTATAACAATTGACACTAAATAAAAATAAACGAATATAACAACTCTTAGAACTTTCTTCTTTATTATGTACGCAAAATATCTCAGATAATAAATGTTTGACTTGAACAGAATAAAAGAAGGGAAACAAAAACAAGTAGTTATAAATTTTTTAAGACGCATTCCAATTCAATACACAGCAATATAAAGAATGCGCGGAGCTTGAGAAATTTCTCGAAGAATAAGTATAGGTATTCGATATTATTACTATTTTAAACTGAATTCACTACATTTAAAAATAAATTTTTTAATTTGATTAAAATCGTTATTTTTAAAAAAATATATTTAGGTATTCTTATTATATAAAAATATAAAAGTATTACACAAACGGTTTTATTTTGTCACGTAGAAAAACCTATATATGTTTAAAAAAATGTTCTTATTAAATTATATATAAACGTATGTATTCTTTATCAATTTAACATCTTATTCATAATTTTTATTTCAATTGATTTTTACATTCCGTACGATTGCAAATTATATTTTCGATTTCGTTAATTGAAAAAACAACAAAAATTATAACAAAAAAAACATTGAAAATCAGAATATAACGAAAAAGTGAATGAAAAATAAAATTTCAATGATTATTGTTAAGTTAACTTTAAACAAAATGGACGTGAACGATTTTAATATTTCTGCACTTTCTTATAAAAGAAATTTTTTATTTACTATTCATTACTCAATTTTTCTGTATCGCTTTGAAAAATGTAAATATGTAAAAATCAACAAGAGATTCTTGTACTTGGTCATAATTGAGGATAATAATTGGTAATAATAACTTTTTAAGTTCTTCGTTTGGAAATTATCCCACGAATAATGAATGAATCTACAATAATGAATTTGATTGCTTTTGAAAAAAAAGTTTTTAACTGTTTCTTACAAGGTTTTTTGAAAGTTTTTTTGTTAAATTTTTAGCAAAATTGAAAAAAATTCGTCCATTCAAGGCTTTTTTGCTTAAAGTCTAAAAATAATATTAATTTCTTTTTTATTTTCTTAAAGAACAATAAATAAGCATCTCATTTTATTCTCCGGATTAACAGGATTGTCTTATCATCTTATCTAATCTGCTTACACAATTTTTTTTATGAACACACCAAGTTGAGGAGTAATACTAAATATAGGTATTTTAAATTAACTCTATGTGTATGCAATAGGGCAATACTTTAATACTTAAGTATGTTTGTATATTATCTACAAAATGTAAATTTAAAAAAAATGGTAATCACTGCCATGCCACGAAAAAATCCACTGAATGTACAATTGACATAAACACAATCTGTAATACAAAATTAATAATAAAAAAAAAATAATTGCGAATCCTTATTTAATTGTTCTTTAAGTTTAAAAAACCTAAATCTTTAAAATTTCTCTTTCTTATAGCTTATTTTTTGTATTCTAATCTGCAAAATATTGAGGGAGGAGATTAAAATACATCAATGAGGTTTAAAAATACACCGGAACGCCGATTCTGTACAGACCGATTTGATATAGGAGCTTCATAGAACGGGTGGGAATGGGGAGCGGGGGGTGCGAGAGGACGAAAATTGACGCGCGCAGGGACGTAGTAACTTATAGCTCTTTCTTGCATTTTAAAGTGTATATAGTAAAAACTTACCTGTAGTGCCATGAATATGCATAAGTACCATGGCGGAACGTCATCTATTCCATAAGTAATATCAGAATTTCTGTTTTTCGAAACGATATCTTCTTTTGGCAGATCATTTCTTTTATCCAGCATGTTCTGTAATTTACAAACTAGCATCAGTCCTCGATTGTTCAGAATATTAAAAATATTAGAATATAAAATACTACTTAGAATTTTTAGAATAAAAAAAATCAGTGAATAAAAATTCACAATCCTAGTCCACTGAAGATATTCATACTATAAAGTACAAAAAACTAAATCAAAAAGTCCTTTGCCATTTTTCAAAATTTTTAGTAATTTAGAAGTTAAAGTGGTTTAAAGTTGCTAAATCAGGCGCGAGCCTAACGAACTGAGCACGCGCACTAGCGTCCAGTTCCCAGCACCAGGATTGTCATGATTGATCAACTTTTAATTGCCATAACTTCTTAACGGCTAAACATTTTAAAAAGTGGTAAAGGACTTTTCAGTTTAGATTTATCTGCTCCGTTTATGGTTGTAGCATGTTGGCGTTTTAGTAGACTGTGTTCAAAAACTCTGTGTTTTCTTTCGAATGTCAAATAAATTCTAATGTTAGCTAAATCGAGAACCGCTAAACAGAGGCTCTAATGTAAATATTTTTCGTGTGCGAATATACCAAGATTGCTTTTTAATGTTTTCAACTCTACATATTAGACATCCGAAAACTTTTCTATACAGCCATTTTGAACTTTAAAAAATTGGCAATAATTGATTCGTCATCACTGACCTTTGAACTTGAAATTGTCAAGATTCAAGCAATAATCGAAATAATTATACAACATAATAGGTTTTGTGAGAAGGGAAATATAGATTTAAAAAAAATACCTAGTTAAATATGAAAATATTTTTTAACGCAGTGTGAATGTATGATATGTGTATTTATTACAAAAAACAACAAAATAATTCTGCTTTATGATTAAAAAATTGATGATTTGCCGCTGATATTAGAGAATAAAAAAGAAATAAGATACGTTGGATTAAAAAAAAAAATAAAAGCTTTGTCTTTATATTACCAGAAGTAATGTAACTCTATATTTTTATGATAAAAAACTGGTTACTACGATAGTTTTGTTTCAAGAAATGATCGTTACTTTTTGCAATTTATTTAAATGTTTATCAGTAACAAAATTACAGTTTTTTACAAAACTTTGATTACCACTTCTTCAGAATTTTTGTCATGCAATAACACAGATTTGTATTTTTTTAACGCATTAAAAATCCATTTTCATTTCACTATCGTACTTGTTCTCTTCTGTGGAAATTTTTTAAAATTTTAATCCGAACGTGTAAAACAAAAATTTAACAAACATATATGTACATTCTGTCACATCACTAACACACCGAAAGCAAATGATTGACAAAAGTTTTATACAAAAATGTGTTTACAATAAAGGGAACAAAACTGCCAAAAAGGATCATTTTTAATGCAAAAATTTTAAGCTTTCGAACAGTTACTAAGCTTCAATTTAAGTTTTAAAAGATAAACACATTGTTAACGAGATTTATATTTTTCAATGTAAATTCAGTAAAGATTTATATATCATATCTCGCCGACAATTTTACGTTTTGGCACCCAATATCCAAAAATTGCATAAACTTTTTCTTTATGTAGCAACCACTGTAATGAACTTCTAGTTCCATTTCACATAGTTTAACATCTGAATTTCACATAGATAGATAAAATAAATGAAAATTCGCATACTTACAATATTTCTAATGTTTTCCACATCTTCTTGAGACATGATTAAATTATTTGAAAATTATATTCTAATTAGTGTATTTATGAATGGAGGAAGATAAAAATGGAAAATTTTCAACACTACTTTTGTTTGTGCCTGTTATTAAATACATTCTCTGCTCCCAAGTGTGTTGCTTGAAGCGGAAAGAAATAAGAACTAATGAGGAACATTTAACTAAGTCTCCCCCACTCCAAATTTTCATGAAAATGAAAGATAATGTATTGAATTCCAAAAGCTGGTTATGTTTTACAACTTCAAAATTATCACTTCTTCAGTTTGCATTTGATAATGCTGAGAGGGGAAAAGGGCGAGGAATTTGTGCCAAAATGCGTGACGAAGCTATATATAAAGAGGGGAGTCTAAAAAATGGCCGAAAATCGTCGCATATAAAAAATTAATAGCTTGACGATATAAGATAATTATCTATTAATAATGCATCCATTAATAATTCGAATTATTAACAAATGATCATTTGTTAATCCATTTATTAATCATTTATTTATCATATAAAAATGTCTATATACCCTTTTTCATATTATATGAAATGTTCACAAACTGTATAGATTTTTGTTATTAATGACAAGAATTTGTAGTTTTTGTGCTGCTTTGAATTATTAAATTTATATATAACTTTACTCTTTTATGATTGTTTATGTTTGTGGTATATTTAACACCAAGTCACTTTTTTAATCAAAATCACTCGAAACAATTAATTACGTAACTTTATGATGTCTTGAAGATGAAGAACACACTACGTATTAATAGACCATTTACTAAACTAACCGAATGAATCGATGCTCGGGATATATTTCTGACAGATCTGATGAAACTACTGCAAATGTAATAATATCGGCAGCAGTTATTAAATTATTTTATAATGCTGAGACGGAGTTCAGTGATTTTTTATTGTTAATATTCTCATTAAGAGGTAATTGAGAAAGTCATGTACACTGGCTCAATAAGAACCAATTGTTGCAAACCAATATTTGTAAAATAGGAATTCACTAAAATGCTTTTCAACATCAACAAATCTATTCATCAGCTATCCGACAGATGAGATATTTCTGCCTGAGTAATTGACAATTGTTTTCGTGCCAGACGTCAATAATAAATATTGAGCAATAATGGCAAATATTGTTATATGTATATTAGCATTGTGTATATTTTTACTACACACACACACACACACACACACACACATATTTATATATGTTTATATATAATAATCACATGTATAATAAGCGGAAAAAAAATATTGCTCTGTGGTCCATAAGGGAGGTACAAAAAAAACTATTGCGCAGCCGCAGTTGCCATAGAAACATACTGCGCATAAAGCAAAGTTAAAAATTGCAACACAAGTTTATATCAAGTTTCATCGGCAAACTTTTCACACAAGCGGACATTTTTATATTTATACCAAACTTTCCTAAAGTTGACTTGCGAACTTTAAAAGTTGGAAGTGCCAAATTCGGTTTTACTATTCAATACAGTTTCGGAGCTATGTGGGTTGTATGAATAATAAGGTTTCTATACTGTAAAACTCAAAAGTAGAGGTTATGTGTCTGATGGTCGCGTGATACACTCTAAATTTCTTGGAGTGAGATCTCACTCCACTAAGAGTGAGAAAAAGAGTGAGATTTCACTCTT
>WNHD01003169.1:0-17021 GCA_011057455.1 Ganaspis sp. Gsp50
AATGATGGTAAATTAAATTTAATTCGATGTGGTTGTCGAAATTAAATTTATTTTTAAAGTAAAATTTTGTTCTGAAAAAATAAACCGTAGGAAGAATACGAAGAAGAATATAGGAAGAATATATCTATAAAAATTATTAGATTATCAAAGTTAATTTGAAGGATAATTATTGATCAATCTTATTTTAGTTGTTAACAATTTTTCATTAACGTCTATCATATGTAAAGTTTTAGATTAAACTAAAATCTAAAAATTATTTTAATTTGTGCAAACAATTATTCTTCGGTAAATGTTTATTTTTATTTTTGTAATTTGATTTTGATTAATTAATTTTTTTGTTATTTATTAATTCATTTATATCTATATTTTGATTTTGTATTTTTTTAAATAAAATTCTAGTTGCTGATGAAGACAGTTTATTTGACGAAACGTTAAAACGATAAAAAGAGTGTTTTATTTTAATTCAAAGAAATTAATGAATAATTATTTCTCAAATTAGTTATACTATTGAGTTATAAATTCAACTTATAATAATTATCAAAGTTATTACTGTATTGAGAATTTCGATTCAACAACAATACTTACTTGAACGGCATAACTCATTCTCATCTTTAAAAAACTCTTTCTCTTTATATTTAAATGGTGATCAGTAATTTTCTGGCACAATCTCAAGGTTGGTGGTTGAAGTTTATCCAAATCGTGCATAATTTGAAAATATTTCCATTTTATTGGACTCTCATCCGGATGAATCTGTAATTTATTTTATTTTTATTACTTTAAAAAAACAGTAAGTTTAGCAAATTAATTATTGTATAACCTTAATTTTTTCTGAATTCGCCAAATGATTTCGAATACATTCAATTAAATGTAGAGTGTCCCAGAACAGACAAACTTTTCGATTTGGATCTAAAGAATGTGAAAAGGAATACTTAAAATTGTGTAATTTTCCACTGCATCCTAATTCCGTCCACATTTTCCTATTTGGTGAACCTCCATCTGATACTACTTCGTGTATTTGAGCACCACATTTTTCTAATAATGCTATTGCTTGTAGAACAATTTTTGTTAAATCTTTTCCAGGGGTAGGTCCACTTGACGCAAATACAGCAATTGGCTGCGAATAGTCTTCATAGAAGGATTGAAATACAAGTACTAATCCATGATCAGCCAATTTTACCTCCGAATTTTGTGGGGCACCTTCTCCAAGATCTTCTACTCCTTTGTACTTCATTGTTTGCTAATCCAAAAGTAATCCCTTTCTGGTGGCCATCTCATCCAGTAAGAGGATTCCATGAACTTCTTTTCCTTCCTTACGAGAAAAATATTCTCTAAAAAGTTCAAAAAATTTAGGATCAAATCCGCAAGGACAATTCTCTTGAGCTAAATACCTGCAACAAACAATTTTTTATTAATTGAATCAAAGTAACGTTAGTTTCAATATTTTCATTGCTTTTACTACTTATTATTTTTATAAAATTATATTTTGTGTTAATATTTACTTTCTGTTAGTCCGTTCATGAGGAAGAGGCAATATTTTAAGATCTCTGATCACCCGGTAAGTAGCTGGTGAACGTGTTTTTATAAGCAAACATAGAACTATCCAATCGTCAGAGTACCTTCTGCCTGTTGCATCCTTCGCCTTGCACGCTTTCAGAATTTCCTGGACAGTTGTTTTTTCATTATCACTTATTTTGCGCTTTTCCATTATCGTCACAAGAGATTGTTCTGACATGTCTTGCATCTCAATTTGACAATTTTGAACAGTTACCTTCAGTAAACGATTTCTTATTTGTGCTCGCTTCTTTGCTCTACCTTCCGTCTTGAGTAACTTTTTTAATTTTAAAATTTCTTGTTTTCTTTTCGGACTTAAATTTTGGACTTTTAAATAATTGGCAGCTTTACAGTGTTGTTTACGTATGATTTTTTTATTTAGTAAATGCTTAATAGATTTACAAGATTTGCAACTATCATTCCTTTTACTGTCAGTCATAAAAAGAACGCATTGGTGGTGCCGCAAATTATTTAATTTATCATTATAGCTAAATGATTTTAAAAGGTCCTCGTTTTTGGATGTCATTGACAGATCTTTACAGCCTTGACAAATTTGACATTGATCAATAATTTTTATCACATCGTTTAACATTTCAATTGATGTGATACTTTTACTTTTAATTCCAAAATTTTGGCAATCAATTTGTACACCATTGATTTTTATAAGCAATGTCATATTTTCATCAATAGTCATTTCTCTTTCATTGAAAGACTCAACTTGGCCGTTTGTATTTTTTCTGCCAATTAATTTATGAAAACTAATGGCTTTTTCTTTATTGTCTTTCAGATAAAAAACCGTTTTACCCCGAGATATCGGGAGTGAAATGGCGCTATTATCACTAATAATAATGTCAAATAAATTATAATTGTTGGGTGTTTCATTGTTATTTGCTTCACAGTTATTCGTTACAGGGTCCATATCAATGTCATTCTCAACAAATATTTGATCATTATTGTCGTTGCCTGTATCGTTGCTTAATTTTTCTTTTTTATTTAGATTGTTTGTATTTTCATTTTCGTATTCGACTCTGCTTTGTTTTGTTGAGCACCTACTTATTTTCACTTCTTTAGGTTTTCCTAATAACAAAGCTGGTAAAGCACCTTTTCGAAGAATGGGTTTTTTATAAGTGCTCTAGAAAAATAATATAATTATCAATATTAAATATTAAATTAACAGTGCAAAATACGAATAGGTGGATTTATTTTTAAATTGTGTTTCAAAGCACCAGCTCTCATATTTTTTTGATTGTAAAGTATTTTTACAATATTTTAAAACAAAAACAAAGTTGCTCATATAATAAACAAAATATATATTTCCTAGTAAATGTTATGTTTTAATTAAAAACACAAGATTTAAAACTTTAATATCACATTTATTTTATAATTCTAATTTTAAATGAACCTTGTGAAATGTTTTTTTTTAAAAAGTAAATTATTAGACATAAAACATTTAATAATAAAAACTAGTTATTGATCAAAAATAAAACTGAATATTGCCATCAACTTATAAACTCAAATATAAAAAAAAACAAAAGATTTCATTCATCAAAAATTTGATGAATTAACTATTACCTTTCCCAAAACTGTAACTCCATCAGGTCCATATAAAAATCTTTCTCTAAGGATGTCTTCGGGATGAAAATGTTTCTCACAGACAACTTCACCTCCTTTCAATTTAATATCACCCCTCCAAACAGCTATTTGACATTGTTTTGTAACTCTTTTATCTTTTGGAACAGTAAAAAAATGAACTATATCCGAGCAACTTTTGTATCCGGATTTTCATCCCACACAAACACACTTGTACACCATATTTCACATTTTTCATTACAATTAACTATTTGTTATAGTCGAAGATAATTAAAAAAACTTCTATGAATCAAAAAATTATTTATGTAGAGCTTAAAAATAATTAAAAAAACAAAATGTGCAATGCTTTCAATGCATTCTGTCAAGACGTTGGCCTAGAGAACACCCAGCGCCATCTCAGTCGCTCAGTCATGACTGTTGACACTTTTAACTTAAGAGAACCGTGGGGTTGGATGCCATGGATAAAACCATTTCTAACCTCTAAACCACGAAGTAATAATAAGGAGACTTAACTCCATGTTGAATTTTCAGAAAACGTATCCCCACGTTAGGGAACATGCTGATCGAAATTTATGACTCCGCAGCACTCATGCCCTTTGCGGGAAGAACTTGAGAAAGATTTCTTATTGTTTGACCAGATCGGGCTGTTTTAAATTCTTTAGTCAATATAAGATTTCAAAACAGCCCGCTCTTGTCAACCAATGAGAAATCTTTCTCCAGCTCTTCTCGCAAGGGGCGTGAGTGCTGCGGAGTCCTAAATTTCGATCAGCATGTTCCCTAAACTTCGTGCTTTAAACCTAAGTTATTAAAATGAGCAAATTGAGCATATTTGTGACTATTTTTGTGCCTTTGGAATAAGAAATATCGCAAGCAACACGTGGTTAAGCCTTTTATTTGCTCGACTGATGTTTGAAGCACTCGTGTCCGACTCGGGCGCCCTCGTCTACCACTCATGCTACAAACATCAGTCTTGCAAATAAATGACAGGCTTTAGCCACTAGATGCTTAATATACTATTTTCTTCTACAGACACAAATCTAAGTCTAGAACCAATAAAATTCACATTTTTTAACAGAAAGAACAGAATGGCGGCCTTGTGTACAAAAAATTTTGAAAAACTTCTCTTTATTCAGCATAAATTGTTTAAAAAACTTAATTTGTTATTAAAAATATAAATGTTTTAGTGGTTCCAGACCTTCATGTATGGGGCATTCTCTGAAAAAAGCCACCCTAGAAAAAACTACTTTCGTGCAGCGTCATTTTCAAATTGACATAAGTTTTGAACAAGTCAACGGATTTTAACACTTGCATGGGGTTTTTTGTTCAGAATTTCTTGAATTTTAAGATTGTTTAACTTACAAAATTTTTAAATTAATAGTACATAGAAAAAAATTGAAAAATTTTCTTTTTTAAATTTTTAACCCATTATGCCCTTTTTATTTTTTTCAAAAATACTCTAAAATTTTCCTCATTTTGGCAGCTTTTCCCCCTCCAAAGGGAATTTTGGGACAGCTAGAAGTGTAAGCGCTACAAATGATTGAGCACCATAGTTCACATACTAAAAATCCATGCAAATTTTCGGAATGTCTGAAAAACCTTTTAAAACTTAAATTTATGATTGAAAATGGACAGAAACAGTAAACAGGTACTATTAGAATGCCAGGGGAGCTAATTATTAGATTTTGAATGTAATTATTAGCTGCGCGGTTGTGCACAATCATTTGTAGCGCTTACACTTCTGGCTATCCACAAATTCCCTTTGGAGAGTGAATAGCTGATAATGTAAGGAGCATTTTAAGGTATTTTTGAAAAAAATAGAAAGGAGTATAAAGAGTGAAAAAAAATTATATGAAATATTCATTTAAAATTTTTTTAGTTTAAGCAGTCGTAAAATTCAAGAAATTCTGAACAAAACACCGTTTACAATTTTTGAAATCAGATCGATCGTTAAAAAGTTATATCGATTTAAAAATTACGCCGCACGAAAATTGAGCCCCTGATAGTTTGGCAACCATGGATTACACTAACTTAAATCCTTAACGTAAATATTTGTTGTTATATATACTATAACTTATATGATTGACTAATAAATTGTCAGAAATTTCTTTTAGGGTGGCTTTTTTCAGAGATTGCCTTATATGCCTCAAAAATAACTAGTTAAATTTTTATCAAAATCGGTTAAATAGTTTTTGCTAAGGACTGTACCGAATCTCTGAAAACGTAGTTTCGAGAAAATCGCGTCTAGTCTTCGCACAACCAGTAACTACCCAGGGCAGTAATTCAAATTCAAGTTCTAATATCTTCCTGAATTTTGCACCAATTTAATCGCAATTGAAAATCACCGAACAAATGTTTATTTAGTATCACAAAATGAGAAGAAGAAAATTTGTATGTACATTCTACGTCTATTTGAAGCAGCTACTACTAGCATATCAATACATGTCTATAAACACCAAGTCTATAAACTCTCTCTTCTTTTCACAATAAAATAAGTATTGCGAATTTTGGTTTGGGATTTTGAGAACATATTAGGAAGCAATGAATGTTTCAAACAATTAGCGCTCTACTTTTAACTTGTCACGTTATTTTCTACCATGTTTACTGAGTCATCTAAGACCAAAAGGAAAAGAATTATTAGACAAATCTTTAAGAAAATCGACTTTTTGTATTTTTTATGATCAAAACTCTGTTTTTATGCAGCAAGTGCACTCCAATGACGTATGCATTACAATTTTTCCATAATTTATGTCTGTAGTGTCTTCCGAGTAATTTAAGAACTCAAGAAATAAGGCTTTGAAAAAGGCCGGTCCGTTCTCTGACACGTGGATTCGATTTTTAGTCAGTGAACGTACTAAACATGTATCTACATTTTTAGTCGTAGCTCAGTAACAAATTAACGTCGTTCATTAATTAAGGTCTCAAGAATTTCCAAAACTGGGGACAAATGGTTACTTTCTTGGTACATTTGAAAGAGAAAAATAATTAAGAACAATACATTGTTTAAATAATAGTTAACATTTATTTAACGATAAAGCTTATTGAGTTAGACAAATATTCTAAGGATAGCATATTGTAAAATTAGTAAGAATAACTGCAAAACCGTAAGTGTATTCCCATAAAAGTTAATAAATAACATTTACAGATGTTGTGATATTGACCACAATAAAATTGAAAATTATAAATACATAAATGACAAATAACAATAATTGGTTTAATCAATTTTCAGCAGTAGTTGTAGTTAATTTTGCAAAATATTTTGCTTCTTTATTATAAAAAGTTAATAAACTCAGAAAAAACTACAACTCGCTGGGTTTATTTGTCAAATAGTTGAAAATTAATTCTAGGTAAAATATTTATTATAATAATTAATTAAATAACGTACAAGATAGATATCAACATTAAATTACAAGCGGTATTAGCGATCTCTTAACTTTTAATGTAGAATTTTTATTGATTTCTTAATTTCATCAAATGTTTATAAATTGAATTTTTTCAAATTAGAGCCAAAAACTATCACTGATGGTAAAGTAGTTTTCAGGTTCAAAGAATAAAATCAAGCTTCCGATATCCGACTCGAATAGATGTGTGCGTTACATTCTTGATTTCTAAGCGTTGAGTTAGCGTGAAAGTGTAAGGTTCGATCCCCCATGCGGGCGAATATATTTTTAGGTAAAGAAATAATTATTATGTTCGGTAATTGTGCAATTAATATTATAAATTAAAACAAACGTAAAATTCTTTATTTGTCTTAATGTTCACAATTGTGCATAGCAAAAAGCATAATTGTAATTTTATTTTTATTTTATTGTAATTACTATTGTTGTTAATATTAGCCATGGTAGGCAGGAAGCGACAATAGGTTGAATCAAAATGTCGACAAAATTTGATAACAGGGGTGTATTTGTGGATGATTACAGGTAAGAAATCTGTTTTAATTGAAATCCTAATAGCTTCTCTTTCAAAACTATATTCATTTTTAATTTTTCTGTTAACATCAGTTTTTGCGAAATGGAAAAGGTCTGCTTTTTATCCTTAAAACATATTTATATGTCAAATATTCAAGGATTTATAAGAGTATAAAGGCGCGAACAAATATGTTTGTGTATAGTATGGTAACAAATACATTTTCGTTAGGTTTTATTTTATTTTAGGTTTTAAATCTTTTTAAACTTTATTTACGTATTTATAGTGTGCTAAGTTTTCCCTTACTTTACTCCTCTCACTATTTTACGCTAAATAGGGTAGAGATAATTAATTCATCGAAAAGAGTTAAGAAATTATAATTCCCCTGTTTAACCTGAAACAATGTCAGGAGTCAAGTAGCAGACAAATTAACACAATTTAAACACATAAATAAGGTGCCCAATATTACAAAAAGCAAAATAAAACATTTTATGCAATTCGTGTGGAAGTTATCATTATTTGATAAGTGTAATAATGGAATAAGTGCAACGAATGCCATAGCCTTTCCACTTCTCAAATAGTGTCAATAGTAGCCTTCCTCACTTGTTGCGTAATATACTATTAATCCATGCATATTTTACTTCAAAGACTTAATATTTCACATAATATTGTGTACTTAGATATTACATAAAGAGAAATTAAAACTTAACAATTATAAAAGCGTATAAAAACAAGAACATTGTAAATGTATTGCAATTAAGGTAAAATATGCTTCTGAAGCATGTACTTGCCAACACATTTACCATTGTGTTCTTCAATGAATAGAGGGTTAAGAACTGCTTTGACTTTATTTAATATTTGTTTTGTTGCTGTCAATCATACCTTTTGGAATAGTACAGTTAAAAATGAAAGAATCAGAACAGAGAGGAATTGTTATGGACAAAAAAATCACATAAAAGCTATGAAGGAGATATTTTGGAAGGGAATCATTGTCAAAAACTGCTCAAGGAAGTTGGTGAATTACAAGATCCTGAAAATGAGCTTGTAGAATTATTCCGTGAAGCTTTAAAATATTCTGGAATTTCTCAAATTTTGAAAATTACTATGGAACACTAATAGCAAGCTGTTCTATTCTTGAATAAAAATGGTTTAAGATTGCGGTCCGAGAAGACCGGAGAGTGGATTCATGGATAAATCATTAATTTTAGCTATAGACATAAAATAAATATCTTCGAAGAACCAACTTTAGTAAGTAGATTAAAGGTATATCTGATTACATTTCATTCCCAGTAAAGTTAAATATAAAAAGCTTAATATTAAATACATAGCTGTATAATTAGATGTGCTATTATATTTTGAAACTTAAAAAAAATGAAAAAAAATTAACAAAAAACCTGAACACTAACAATAAGTTACATTCGCGAGGCTTAACGTGATGAAATTTAAAACCAGCTATAAAATTACTGAAATTCATTTACTATCGTACTATACATATACACACAAATTTATTCGCGCCTTTATAATTTTATAATTCGTTGAAGATTTGACCTGAATTGAATATTTCAGCCTACTCAACAATCTTTAAGAAACTCAAGGAGGAAAATAGAACGTGAAGTTTACCCAATATGTTTAAATTCACTTAACACCACTTCAGTAATTTCTCACAAGTTATTAAGTAAAATATATCTAAAATATTAGGTAATATATTTCGTAAAAAGGTAAACTACATTATTCACTCAACTAGTTAGCTAAAATTCATTTAAACTTTTTAAGCATATTTCACTTAAGTAATTAAGTGGTAAGTTGTCAAGTTCACTTTCTATTTTTCTGAAAGCTGTTTTATATTCTTCAAACTATTTGTTTTGCTTCCTCCAGAAGAAGCTTTATTTTCCTTAGATTTATCTTTTTAAAAAATGCTCTAAATAAAATTTACTTTACACATAAATGTATCATATTGTTATGATACAAATATAGCCTCAGCATAGGCGCGATGAAGGGTTGGCCACGAATTGACTATAACAACTGTAGGGACAGATCTGCCGGAAAGCAAGTAATTACAGTCAGGCAAATCGACCGTCAGGTTCTCTCATAAGAGAAGCGTGCAAAACTGTACTTATATTCGTAGATAATTTAGAAATTTCGATTGATACCGACCAAGCAGACATTTATTAAATGCATATAGAACTCTTGGTTTGAGTTCGGATGATGTAAAATTAAAATTTAATTCGATGTGGTTGTCGAAATTAAATTTTTATTTTTAAGTCAATTTTGTTCTGAAAAAACAAACCACAGGAAGAGTACACCGGGCATCTGAGAGGACTCGAACGCCTACTAGTGGCTGCCTTGCTGGGAACTCACACCTCACCAGTGCATCTAACCAACACGGCCTGAACTTCTAACAGTTTATAATTTCAGAAAAAGCCCACTATTCATCTGAGGCTATTTCTTGAACTAAGATCGCTGTATTCGCCGGTCAATTTTACATATGTAGATAATTTAGAAACTTCGATTGATACCGACCAAGAATAGTGGGCTTGTTCTGAAATTATAAACTGTTAGAAGTTCAGGCCGTGTTGGTTAGGTGCACTGGTGAGGTGTAAGTCCCCGGAAAAGCAGCCACTAGTAGGCGTTCGAGTCCTCTCAGATGCCCGGTGTACTCTTCCTGTGGTTTATTTTTTCAGAACAAAATTTACTTAAAAATAAAAATTTAATTTCGACAACCACATCGAATTAAATTTTAATTTAACATCATCCGAACTCAAACCAAGAGTTCTATATACATTTAATAAATGTCTGCTTGGTCGGTATTAATCGAAATTTCTAAATTATTTACATATGTAAAATTGACCGACGAATATAGCTATCTTAGTTCAATGTACTTATATTCGGTTCCGTGGTCTGTTAAAGTCGCAGTTGCAGAATCCAGTTCGACAGTGACCAGCAAAAATTCAGCTCTACAGGTATGTAGAAGCAACCTCAGCAGGCACACTATCCTAGCTCTGCTGGAGTTGCAGTTGGAGTTGTCTAATCTTTCTTAAACCGTTTTACCTAGTCTTCCTTTTTTCCCTCTCAGTGTACGCTTTCTTAGCTGCTGAGAGAAAAGTCTTCCCATCTAATTCAATGATGCACGCCGGCCAGGCTGCCAATCCTTAAAAATAAGTCGCGATTTCACCCCTAGAGATTCCGTGAGAGTTTAAAGTGTAAATTTGTGAGTGAAATGTATTTCACATTGCACGCTGTCCTAGCTGCTGTGATGTGTGTAACTTCAAAAACCCATCCGGTAACGATCCAATATCGCCGATTCATAACCGGTAGTCGAGCACTTATCTTAGGTCGGTAACTTGTCATTTCGAGATAACCAAAAATGCTGTTGCAGCTTAGTTGTGACGCATGACTTCTAGGCTGTCACTTTGACAAATAATCATCACTTATCGAACACTTATCTCCCGTCTCGCTCTTTTGAGGGCACGATAAATAGAGAACGGCTTAAGAAATCTTGATAAGATTTATAACGCAAATTTTTAGTTTAAAGATCTCAAAATTAGCGGAGAGGTTTTGCAAAATTTTTAAAACATTTATTTTTAGAAAAAAATGAGATAAAACAAGTGATTTTTACTCATTTTATTTTATTAAAATTAGCAGATAATCATCTTAAGTAATAATGAGGAATCAAAATGTTCATGAAATTAATACAGTATTACTTATAATAATCTACGAGTTCTATCGGTCTGTTTTCGAGATAAGGGGAAATAGTTGGAAGGAGGTGGGATATAGACGTTAGTTAGAAAAGGTAGTTGTCTTTTCACATCTTACTGTCTCTCTTACTCTTCATCTACGAGTTCTGTCTGTCCGTTGTCCAATTAAGGGGAAATAGTTGGAGAGGTAGGATATAGTTGTTAGAAACGGTGGGCATCTTCACATCTTATTGTCTCTCTTACTATTAATTCAACTTTTTTGCCCCTTAACTCGCGAGGGAAAATTAAATTAGTGATGGGAGAAATTTCAAATTATTTTTCAGCTTCAGTGTAAATATTGTCGTGCATCAAGAAAGTGTACTATTAAGAAAGTGTATTAGATCGGTGGTAAGTAAAATGGTTTAATATTAATTTATTTTCTTTTTAATTTAGTTAAATGTTTTTCATTTATTACAAATAAGGTTTATTTGACATTTTTCCAAATATAATTATTTTATTTTGGACAGTTTTTAAAAGATAATTATTTAATTAATGAATTTATTTTATATAATAAATGTTTTTCATTTAATACAAATAAGGTTTATTCGACATTTTTCCCCATATAATTGTTTTATTAATGAAATAATAATAATTAAATCTCAATAATCCTATGAATTTTATTTAATTATAATTGTCATAACCTTATTTCTAAACCTTCCGCAACTCTTATTAAGTTTTTCATGATTTACTAAAATTAAAATAATAAAAAAATAATAAAAAATCTTAACATCGGAAAAAAATTAAATATTGAAATTTTCTATCAATGAAAAGAAATTATTATTTTAATGTAAATTTCATTTTATAATTTAACGTTTTAAAATTAAGGCAAAAAGGTTATGATAATTCATATTTATTTATTACTTTACGTAATATTATAGACTTTTTTATTTAATTTTAATACGTTATAATATAAAATTAAAATTTAATTTAAAAACTAATTTTGCTTTATTCGTAAAAAATGTACCACTTTTCGAAATAAATTTTATTTTAAAAAAATACCATTAAAAATATCCTTTCAAAAACAATATTGTTTGAATGTATTTGTATATTCTGCAAAAATTATGGCATGTCGCTTTCCAGGCCCACGCAGGGCTAAAAATGGCGCACATCGGTCAAACTACATTTTGCTTACGTACTTTGACCTCTTGAATACGAATTTTTAGTCTAGAAAGATTTTTAAAAAGCAGATGTTTCTTGAATTGTAAAAAACAATTGTTTAATTACAAAATATATTTTATAGCAACTTTATTGTTGCCAGGAACCAGAAAATTTATTTCCAATGATTTTTGGTGTGCTGAGCACGAAATAATTGTTATAAAAGCAATCTAAGTGGTATTTTTGTTGTTATTCGCAAAAAAACGTTAAATTTCAAAGAAATTGTATTTTGTGCGCTACTAATGAGTCAGAGCACTTTTTTTCAATGTTTTTGCTTCCTCATAGGGAAGCATTGTTTTCGGTCCGATTATTGATTTTCCAAAAATATTCTAAATCAACTCAATTTAACCCAAAAAGCATAAATACGAAATTTTAGGCCACTGTCCAGATGTATGTGTGTGTGTGTGTGTGTGGTATTTTTTTGTGGACTCTCTATCTCGAGAACGCTTTAACAGATTTTAATGAAATTTAGCACAGTTATTACACTCATAAAAATGAAGAAATTGACACAAGAAATTTTAGAAATACTCATAAAAAAATGTTGAGAACACTTTTTCCTTTAAAAATACGGATTTTTTAATAAATTTTTTTTCTTGATTAAAAATTGAGGAAAGTAATGAAAAAAATTTATTCCTTGCATCGAGAAGAAACGATTGACCTATATAAAGGATTTCATCCATAATTAAAGGAGTTTAATTTACAATTTTGTCTCATTTTTTACATTTAAAATTCGTTTTTTTTTAGATAACTCGTGAAATTTTCATTTTTTATTTATACTTTCCTTTGGAAAAATTTCCTACATTAAAAAACAAATTAATTGATCTATATAATGTATATATTTTACCAATAATTGATAGACTTAATGACCTTTTTTCTAATTTTTTATATTTAAAATTCGATTTTATAATATAACTCTTAAAATTCTAATGTTTCAATGATAGTTCCTCTTGCAAAAATGTTCTACATTAAAATACAAATCAATTGACTTACATAACGTAAATAAAACCAAAAATTTAGAAAGTAAATAAAAATTTAATCAAATTTTTTTACATTTTGAGTGGCATGTTTTGATGTACTTTTAAAATTGTTATTTTTTAGTGATAGTTCGTTTTGAAAAAATTCTCTAAATTAAAAAAAGAATCCATCGATCTACATAAAGTATATATTATGTCAAAAATGTATAGAATTAATTACAATTATTTGAAATTATTGACAATTGAAATTCCATTTTTTGTCATAATTTTCAAAAAATTGATATTTGTTAATTATCATTTCTTACCGTAAAATGTTTTCATTAAAATGCAAACCTATTAACCTATATAAAAAGTTAACTATATTACAAATTTTATGAAAAATGTGATTGTTTTAAAATTACTTTTTAAATTGAAAATTCGGAATAAAGAAATTTTGTTATTAAAAAAAATGATTGTGGTTTAAATTTATGTATTTTGCAAACAATTTATTAACCAAATTGCATACCTTTTTTTTACTTAACTTCTAAAATCGTTTTTTAAATAAACGTTTAATTTTTTATTAATTTCTTCTAAAAAAAGTTTTTTGATTAATATAAAAATTTATTGAATTTTAAAAATTATATATATATATTATCGTAAATTTAAAGGTATCTGAACATTGGCCTGAAACTTCGTATGTGGTGGATTTCAGGTGTAATGTCCAACTTTAAAAAAAAGTGTCCCGATTTATTTCAAATTTTCGTTATGAACAGTCCTGTGGGTTAGTAATTTATCACAAATATTTTAAAATTTTATAAAAAATTGTAGGAGTGGAAGGGGGTGACATTTTTTTTATGATACGCTCTATTTTTATTATATATTCTGTTTTATTGAATAGATAGAAAAATTTTATCGGACATGGTTTTTATAGAGTTTTTCATAAGCTTTCGATTGGTGAAGTGTATTTGAATTTTATTTTGTAATTTCAACCTAAATTTTCAAAATTAAACATAAATTAGAGTTTTTTTCAAAGTTGGGCCTTTTTAATTTTTTTAAAAATATTTTTAATTGAAAGCTGAGTTTTTTTCCTATAAAATACGTCAGTTTCAAAACATCTTTTTTTTTGTTCTCGAGATATTAAATGTCAAGTACCGCGCGTCGCGCAAAACGGCGGCGCTAGCCACTTGGGAGTTGCCATGGAGTACGTGGAGACGATTTGCACTGTTTCGCGCGTCGCGCGGTATTTACCATTTTATTTCACGAGAACAAAAAAAGGGTGTTTTGAAACTTACGTATTTCATAGGAAAAAGACTCAGCTTTCATTTAAAAATATTTTTAAAAAAATTAAAGAGGCCCAACTTTGAGAAAAACTCAAATTTATGTTTCATTTTGAAAATTTAGGTTAAGATTACAAAAGAAAATTAAAATACACTTCACCAATCGAAAGCTTATGAAAAATTCTATAAAAACCATGTCCGATAACATTTTTCTATCTATTCAATAAAACACAATAAATAATAAAAATAGAGCGTGACATAAAAAAACTTCGAAATGTCACCCCCTCCCACTCCTACAATTTTTTATAAAATCTCAAAATTCAATTCTCTCAAATGTGATAAATTACTAACCCATAGGACTGTTCATAACGAAAATTTGAAATAAATCGGGACTCTTTTTTTTAGTTGGAAATTTCACGTGAAATGCACCATGTATGCTTTTTGGATGAAATCAAAATTTAAAAGAAAATTATAAAAAAATGTTCTATGAGAAAGCAAAATGTTCATAAAATGAACACAATTTACCACTAGTTTGGTATTCCGAGCACGAAACAAATGTTATGAAAACAATCCAAGCGGTATTTTTGTTAATACCTAGGGGTCAGACCACTCTCTATCAATGTTTTTTGGTATTTAGAGCACAAATAAAATGTCATGAAAACAATCCAAGTGGGATTTTTGTTGTTATGTGTAAAGAATCGTCTGTTTTTTGCAAAAAAACGTAAAATTTTAAACAATATGCATTTTTTGCACTTCTAAGGAATCATACCACTCTCTTACAATGTTTTTTGATATTTCGATCATGAATTAAATGTTGTAGAAGCAACTCAAGTGATATTTTTGTTGTTGTTTGCAAAAAAAATTGTATTTTTGCAGAATCCTTTAAAATTTAAGCAAATTACAATTTTTGTCTACTTGGAAATCCGACTACTCTTCTGCAAAGTATTTCCATGCGCAGGTTACAATCCTGATATCAAAGTAAACCTGAAAATGATCCTTTCTTTTGAAAATATAATTTTTAGTATTTAGTTCAATATATTCTATCCGTTTTTCCCCACGTGAAACGATTCAATCGAATGATTCCAGAAGAGTTTCCAAAGATTTTCCAGAAGAATTTCCAGAAAATTTCCCAGAAGAATATCTAGAAGACTTTCCAGAAGAGATTCCAGAAGAATTTTTAGAAAAGTTTCCAGAAAAGTATCTAGAACAGTTTCCAGAAGAGATTTCTGAAGAGATTCCAGAAGAGTTTATAGAAGAGCTTGTAGAAGATATTCCAGAAGATTTTCCAGAATAGTTTCCAGAAGAGTTTCCAGAAGAGTTTCCAGAAGTGTTTCCAGAAGAGATTCCAGAGGAGTTACCAGAAGTGTTTCCAGAAGAGATTCCAGAGGAGTTACCAGAAGTGTTTCCAGAAGAATTTCCGGAAAAAATTCAAGAAAAGTTTCCAAAAGAGTTTCCTAAAGGGTTTTCTTTTCTTGATATTCTTCTGAAAATTCTTTTAGAAACTCTTCTGGAATGTCTTCTGAAAACTCTTTTGGAAACAATTCTGGAATGTCTTCTGGAAACTCGTCTAGAAATTTTTCTAGAATCTTATCAGGAATTTTTTCTGGAAACTCTTCTTGAAACTCTTCTCGAAATTCTTCTTGAAATTCTTCTGGAAACTCTTCTGGAATCTCTTCTGGAAACTCTTCTGAGAGTTTTTCTGGAAATTCTTCTGCAATCTGTTCTGGAAACTCTTCTGTAAACTTTTCTGTAAACTCTTTTAGAATCTCTTCTGTAAACTCTTCTAGAAACTCTTCTGGGAACTCTTCTTGAATCTCTTCTCGAAATTTTCTAAAAAATTCTTCTGGTAATTCTTCTGGAAACAGTTCTGAAAACTCTTCTAAAAACTCTTCTTTTTCTTCAATGCTGCTTTATGAGGAAGCAAAGATTAAAATTTTCATTGAATATTTAATTTTGCTTTATTCATAGGAAACGTTTCACTTTTCTAATTAAATTGTATTTTAAAAAGATACCGTAAAGAAATTACTTTCGTATTATCCTTGTCTTTATTAATTTTATTAAAATATGATTTAAAGATTATTTTGCAGAAAAGCATATTTTAAAAAATTATAGAATTTGTATAAAAATTTAATTATAAATGTGACCCTTTAAACTGTTTCAAAGAACGTTTTAAATTGTGATGAAACGCAGATACACACGCAGACGTTTGTTTTAAAAATTTTAGCTTAAAGAAATTATTTTGGTTAGGTTCTGATGGCATCAAGTGTTGTCATAAATGTTGTCCCGCATAATTAGGTGGTACCCACTAAAATGTAGATGTTACACCATACAATCTAGATTGCTATCTACATGTGTAGTATTTAACATGGTCACTGGTAATATCATTATGTTACCCAGTATCTAAATTTTTTTAGTGTACCTTCCTCATAAAATGCAGTTGAAACTTTTGAATAACATATTTCTCTTTTTCAGGTTTTGCTGGGACAAGTTGAAAGTTTACATTTTGAAGATTTGACTTCTGTATAAATTGCAAAAATTAACAAGTATTGATGTATTGTCAGCGAATAATTAAGAAATAAATAATTGCAAAAACACATAAAGTGTATGAAATTTATTGATATTGGTCATTAATAGCAAAAAAATTATAAATAAATAAGATCAATTAGGCTTTTTTATATATTGCAAGTACATAGGAATAGATAAAACATTTTATTCGAATTAATTTGTAAATTACATTTTTTTATGTGATTCAAATTTTTCCAGAATTTTTGACGTCAAACTTATTTGCCAATCAGAGGGAACATTCACTTGGTTTGTGAACAAGATACCTACTTGATCGACGCGTTTGAAAATTCGGG
>WNHD01003170.1:0-21076 GCA_011057455.1 Ganaspis sp. Gsp50
TTTAAAAGTTATATTAAAAAAATTGAATTTTAAACGTCAAAAATCATTGAAAATTGTCATTTACTCTATCAATTCTTGGTCAAATATAGACTTTATATATAGGTCAAGCGATTCGTCTCGACACAAAGAATATGATTCTTTAATTTATGAATTTAATTTTTTATTAGGGAAAAAATTTTATCTGAAAACCCATATTATTTGAAGAAAAAACGATCTCAAAAATTTTTGTTTGAGTATTTCTAAAAATCCCTGTGTCCATTTCTAGATTTTTATGAGTGTAATAACTATCAGATTGCTGATAAGATCAGATTGCTTTCATTAAGATCGGGCAAAGCATTCTCAAGATAGAGATTCCTCAAAAAAACGACCACACACACACATCTGGACATTGGCCTAAAACTTCGTATTTATGCTTTTTGGATGAAATCGATTTGATTTAGACTATTTTTAGAAAATCGAAAATTTTCACTATTAAAATGCTTCCTCTATAAGGAAGCAAAAATTTATAAACATAAAGAAATTCCTTGCAGGCTGTGGTCTTAAAGTTCCACTAGACAGAATTTATCTAGTGCCACAATGTAAAGCAATGAATGTTGTGGAACTGTACAGAATCTAGACCGTTTCGATAAAGTTTTACTTGACCAGCTTCACGAGATGTTTAAGTTACAGTTTCCATCTTGTATATAGTTTGACGAGACATTTTTCCACATGGGAAACATCTTCCGGTAAGACGTCTGCAAGGCACCAGCTTTTGCTGTGAAGGTACCACTTAATCAATTAATAAATATAATGAAGGTTTTAGAATTTCTCGTCACCATTCATAAGTAATCTTTTCACTCCTGAATTGTTCATTTTCCAAGGTCTTTTTCATGATAGTCTCATAATAACCTATTCTTTCTCGCCTAGATTTATCAATTTCAGGAAGAATCGTTCTCACGATTTCCTTTTTAATTTATGGCTTGATTTATGCAGATCATAAATAACTGTTTAAATTATCCAATTGCTATCGGTAGTCGGATTTTCACACCTGTGTCATTTTAAAGAACCTACTTTTTTCTGAAAATTGCTTCTTGAGGAAAAAGTTAGAAATTGCTGATCTCACTTTTCCCTCTCAAGATTGAGAGCGATTGTCCTCGTTGTAAGAACGTCGACATACAGTGACAAGAAACAAAGAAGGGACGATAGAAAAGTTGGGAAAACATATGTATAAAGTCCTCAGCTTGGATATTTGAATGTGTGATCATTCAGATTAGATTTTAAAGGCACCGACAGAAACGGGTTGTCCTTCCGATAAACGATATATACGTGTAAATGTTTCACATTACTTTAGGACTTGGACAGATCGCTATTTTGCCTTTAAATAATATTTTAATTTTCGGTAATGCTCAAATTGCGACAACTGTTACCTAACTTTATATATCTTTCCCAACTTGCTGCTCTCTAAATTTGAATCAGCGATAAATGAGCCACTTTTTCAAATCAGCGCATATACGCTGAGAATCAGCGGATTTTTAGGTTATGTTTCACTGAAGCATCAGCGTATATACGCTGATTTGAACAAGTGGCTCACTTATCGCTGAGAATCAGCGGAATTCCGATGATTCAGATTTAGAGAGTGGAAGACTTATTCTTATCTCTATGTAAAAATAATTGATCTCAGTCCAAGCATACTTCTTTCCTTAAAATTCATTCTTTTTTTATGAAACAACTCTGCATGACATTCTAGGAATTAGAAAACAATGCGGCTCGGTAGTCAAGAGGTAGAATATTAAGAGAGGCGCTATTCACGAGAGTATTATTAATATTATTATTAATAACTTAAAGGATAGAATTTATCGAGCTATCTGCTCCAAAGATAATTAATTAAATAATTTATCAAGAAACTCAGTAAAAATCAGAGGACAGAGTGGGATACGAGCCCACGACCTTTCTATTGCCGGTAGATTGCTCTGACCACTGAGCAATTTTCTGAGTTCCTTGATAAATTATTTAATTAATTATCTTTGGAGCAGATAGCTCGATAAATTCTTTCCTTTAAATTAAAATACCCAACTTGAAGTCTTTACTCTCTAAATCTGAATCAGCGGAATTCCGCTGATTCTCAGCGATAAGTGAGCCACTTATTCAAATCAGCGTATATGCGCTGACGTTTCAGTGAAACATAACCTAAAAATCCGCTGATTATCAGCGTATATGCGCTGATTTGAAAAAGTGGCTCACTTATCGCTGATTCATATTTAGAGAGTAGATTTGATAAATTCACAATTTGATTTAAATATTATTATTAATAGCTATTAGAAACATATTGGCCGTTTTGTCCTACAGAGAATATATTTACAAAAATAACTTATTGAAACAATTTGTGCGAATTTACGCTTCAACAAGTCTTTTAAATGCAATAGCATTTTTTAAAAGTAATTTAAATATCTCTGTGTAATTTAGTATAACTTAATATCAGTAATTATTGAAAAGCTTCTTGTGCTAGATTAGTAATCGTGACATTCGTAACCCTGAAGCTAAGAATGAAATTATCTATCTCTTAAGTTAGGAATTATAGGAAGATCATTAGTTGAAAATATTTCCTGTTAATAATAATCGATCATTTTCATCTACGTCGCTTGGCATTATGTGATTCGAAACTAGAATTACTTTTTACCAGTCCATTACACTAGAAATTTACGCCTTTAGCGAACTTTACATATTTGTCCCCGTTCTTACTCGCATAGAATGATGAATATATCATTCAAAAAATTAGTAAACATTCATAAAATATAGTCATGATTGTCTGCCTGGTCCGAGTTTGTTTATATTTTTGTTTAAAAATAATTTTATGATTAATTTTATGATTAAATTAATTAAATTAATTAAATTTTATGATTAATTTTATGATTAAATTAATTAAATTAAATTTATGATTAATTTTTGTTATACTTAATAATAAATGTTTATAAAAAATTTTACAATCAAGCTGAAAATTTGTAACTATTTGATTGAATATTTGATAATATTTGTAGTTGAATGAGACAAGGGAGAAAATTGGATCTTGAATTGGATTAATAGTTTTTGAGATACGTGTACCGAAACTTGACTCTTTTTGCATTGTTTTAAGGTGACTTAGGCGTCCTCTTAAGGCTCTTAATTTCATGAATTTGACTTTGAGGATCAAATAAATAATGTTTAGAAATGGAAAAAGGTTTAGCAATGTGAAAGAAGTTCCCTTGTATTAGTATTAATTAGTATATAATATATAAAATATAATGTGAGAAAATTAATTTTTTAATATAAAAAATAAGTTTTCTAAAACTTCTCAAAAGCGACAGTTGTCGGCTAGTTGAAAATCATGAATTTGGTAAAATTAGTATACAAAATGGAATGACTATTCTTTTTTATTTTAACACAAGAATGTTTGTCTGGGGGATTGCCTTTAAATGTAAGAGAAGTAATATTTACTAAAAAAAATTTTCTACCCCTTTAAAACATGTTTTTTTGAAATGTATGAAAAGACACAGTTGTCGGACACTTTTGAATGCTTTGAAAATCGTTTTAAAAATCAATATTTCGCTATTATTTAAGTTTAGATATTCTTATTGAGATCAATTGAACCAAAATGTAAAGAAAAACCACTTCTCTTTCTCAATTTCTGAACTATAATTGCAAATACAAAGTGGCCGACAACTGTATCCTTTACCCTATATAGGTATATATATAATTTTACCGCAATAATTTATGTAACAAAGGTCACCGTTTAATTATTCTTTATATTAAAAATACTATTTTATGATATAAATTTTAAAATTATGTTTTAATGACAGTTTCTTTCGGAAAATTATTCTATTCTAAAAAACGAATTGGTTTGTATAATTTCATAGTTTATGTAATTACCAAAAATTTATGGAAAAGATGTCATTGTTCTTTTTTTAAAATTTAAAATTTTTTCTATGAGGAAGCAAAATGTCCATTAAATAAACATACTTTTCCACTAGTTTTGGTTTATTATTAATTATTATACATATATTTTTTATGTAGTAATTATTTGCGTTGTTTATTCCTATTGCTTCATTTATTTTTATTTTTTATTATTTATTTAAAATACATTTGATTAGGTATAACACAATGTTTAAAATTTTAATTATTATACTTTCTTATATCATAATAATTACAATTACTTTTATAAAAATGATAATACTTAACTATTAATTTAATGAGTGAGTATAATTTATTAATTTAAATCTAAAATCAAGAGGAGCTTGATATAGCAGTAGCATGTTTAAGCACACGCTACTGCTTATGCAGAAAATTACTAACATTTCAATTAATATGGGTAATCAAGCAAATAATCTCTCATATGTGCAGATCAAAATTAACGGTTTGAAATCTTTTAAAATTAAAATAGCAACCTATGTGTGGATGACACCCTTGGTCTATAATGTGTACATAACGATAAGATTCATGTTAAACTTTTTAATTTTTCACAGCATCAGTTGCCTGAAGATCACCTTATGATCTTGAACGTGATGGTGATCGTGATCTTGCGCTGCGGGGGTAAAAGTGACCCACTTACGCACATCTATTGCACATGCGCTGAAAAATTTAATTCATTTTCTAGGCCCACGTATTATAATTTAGTATTGATTTTTCTAACAGATTTTATTAGTTGAAATAAATAAATAAATTATAAAGAGAATTGGGAATTAATTTAATTCATTTGTAACGGATATTATATTTAAAATTTAAAATGATGATTTATAATAAAATTTATAAATAAAATTAAATTATTATAAATTGGATTAAAAAGGTTAAAAAGAGTATACATGAAAGATTTTAAAAGACTAACAATATTGATATAATGACATTCATAGAAAGAATGAAATAAGAAAATATGTAAATGTATTTGTGAAACTTGATTAAATTCATTTCTGTGCTTGGCAAAAAAAAGGAATTTAACATCAAAAAAGGAAAATGTTCTAAAAAGTGAATTAAGCCTAATTTATCATTCTGAAAGGACTTTCGCAATCACTCTTGATACAGACGTGATCGCGTGATCATTAAAAGTAATTCGTCGATTCTTGATTCTGCTGGAGTCTCGAGAGAGCAGGAGAAAATGCAAGCGACTATGTTCTTTTCACTTGGCAAAGACATCGAGTCACTAAACAAGTGTTAAAAATATTGTTATTATTCAGTTTTAGTATAGGTACATTATAAGCTCTGACACGTTATTAACACTTTTCTATACTCTTAGCTATTAATCTCATCTCCTCTTTCTCACCACAACAGCATTATTTATCTTGTCCGATTTACCTTATTTGACTTCATTTCCATATAATCGGAGAGTCTCCTCACACAAAACTATCATTCTTAATTGCTTTGATAAATAAATAGCTTTAGTTGAAGTTTAATTGTAATTAGGCATTATAGAAACTTTTTAATTTGTGAAGAAAAACAGTGTAGACTTGATTCGACGTGATTTCGAGATCATTGTCAACAAAAAAGTTAAAATTTACGAGATAATGTTATTTTTGCTAAAGAGTTCAGTGCACCACAATCATGATAAAAAAACTAGACAAATGTGATTTGAACTCGACTCAAAACTCTTGGGTTCCGTACCACAATATTACATATTATGTTAAACAATTGTTAAAAATATATATAAATTAAGTAAAATAATGCCACGGAATATATTCTTTTCTAAAAGAAGGTTAATTAAATACTAATAATAATAAAGATCTTCGAAATTAAATACGAAATTAAAAAATCATTTCATTATGGTATGAACTTATCCAAAATTTTGTTTAAAATTATTTGTATAAAAATAGCATATGTTATATCTATTCTATACACAATGATTAATTGAAGAAATTAGATATTTGTTTATTTCAATAAAAATTTAGATAGAAATAATTACATTAAAAATAAAAGAAAGTAGATACCATAAAGATGTTTATTTAGAAGGTGGCGAACGCATGCCTCGTCCTTTTTGCGTCAAACCAACTAAGTGTAGGTAATACATGTAATTTTATAATTAAATATACACATTTAGACACAATTTTTAATAAATTCATAATAGGCAGCTCATTCTGATGGTATTTTATGAATGCATACCAATTTTCATAACGATATGTTTGTTGTTGTAAGAGTAAAACGGCGGAAAATATTCGTATTATGGGTCAAATGTGACCACCTATGCATCATTTTTTATCGCATGCCCTTAAGTGAAAAATTTACGAGTTAATTAAAAGGTAAAAGAGACATTTTACAAAATTGGTTGTCAGGCTCGTAATTAAACAATATTATTAATTATGTTTTTAAAGAGTAAAAAAGTTAATGGCCTTTGATAATTTTAACGAACTTGAAAACTCAACTTCACATGAGTTATTGTAATAAACTGAAGACAGGTAATAATAAAAAAGTAGATTTTGCAATTGAATGACCTAATAAATTATAAAGTTGCTCCTGCAAGTCCTTTAAATATGGTCGTTATGTAGCTAATAAGCATCTCAGATTCAATACTAAGCATACAATCGGTCAACGTGATAACTGCTGGAAATAGCTCTGTGTTGAAGACCGGTTTTTGAATTTTGTCCTCATTTATACTTAATAATATTCGAGTTTATGCAATCACTTGAAAATTCCTTATTTTTATAATTAATCTGTAATTAATTATATACTGCTATTTTCAAGAGCAATCATTTTAAAAGTAAGGAATTTAAATGATTGAAAAATCCATAGAAATTAATTAGAATAATTTTAAAAGAATTCACAGCGTCTTTAATGAAGATAATGACTTTTTCTAACCACTTGGAAAATGGGGAATTGGAATTAGCATTTAAAGATTGCATTAGACTTATCAGATTTATTCGGTTTTGGAGGCGTGTGAACAAATTGTGAACTGATCGACTTATAACGGTGTGACTGAAATTTCTTTACTGGGGCATGATTGGATAGAAATGCGGAACCAAGTCGTAGATTCAATGAAATTTTGGCTAAAAACCATTAGAAAATTTTACTCTTTCTCAAGGGCCATGTGATATATTTTGAAGGGCCATTTTATAACAAGCAAGTGGGGTCAAATGGAATCATTTATTTGGAACGGGTAAGATAGGGTTAGAGGATCTAAAGAGCATCTAAGTTACATTATAACAAACTCTCTTTAGATCCTCCTTGGCTCTCCAAGTTTAGAGATATAAGAGGTTTTAAAGAGGATCTAGATTTCGACTCGGGATTTTTACATACTTGAAACAAATTGACACTTGGTTTAGACTAGACGATCTAATTAGGCACTAGTCATATCGTCTACACAGAAAAAACTAAGTGTTCGATTTGATGCAAATAGTTTTAGAAAAGTACTTGCATTCGTGTTAAAACCAGAAATGAACTAAAAATCAATATAAAGTGAACAAATGAACCAGAAGCTGATTATTAGAACCCGAAAATCGCTGTTAAAACTATGCAGAAAATCGAGTAGTTTTGACCTTTATGACACGGATATTAGGGTTAAAACTACACTTCTTTTTTTCTGTGTATAGACTGGATGAAAGCACGGTAAAGACATTAATAAATACATATCATTATTCTATATTAAGATATACATTCAGTATATATAGTTATTAGCATTATCTTCAAGATAGAAATTTAATACTAATCTAAGGGGCCGTTCATATACCACGTGGACACTTTAGGGGGGGCGGGGGGGTTTCAAAAAGTTTCAAAATGTCCACGATTCAATGTATTTTTGTGTCCACAATGGGGGGGGGGGGGGGTCAAAATCTATGAAAAAATTGTCCACGTGGTATATGAACGGCCCCTAAGCCTGAAACAGAAAAATGTATCAGTACGAAGAATTGAACCCAGGTGAATGAAGAAAATTTACATGATGTGGTTTTGATTAATTAATAATCAGGGAAAGTAATGAGCAGTCAAATGTGACAGAAGATTATAAACACATTAAAAATAAATCGAGCCATAAAATGACTGATGACTAACTTTCTCTTATCAAAGGAATCATCTTCCACCTTATAAAGGTGGGCACATTATGGGTATATGTATACATATACATCTATCATACCTTATACAGACAGTGATTTCTCAAGAATCGACTAATTAGGAGAAAATAATCACTTTGATGCAATCTTAGTTTAAAAATGCAATCTCCAACAAATGCGATTGATTATTATTTATCCTACTACTTTTTTGCTTCCTCTTAGGGAAGCATTATAATGGTGACGATTTTTGATTTTTCAAAAATAGTCTAAATCAACTCATTTTTATCGTGAAAATGTATACACTACAAAAACATGGTGTCTTATTTTTAACAAAAACGTCTTAATTTAAGACATATTTGGTGACTAAGGCACAAAAAATGTCTTAAGTTAAGGGATCATTCTGGTTTAGACACTTAAAAAAGAGGACAATTAAATAAATTTATTTAGTTTTTTATTTATAGAAATAGTAATAATTTATTAAATAAGTCCAGTAAATATGATCTTAAAAAACACAAAGAAAAATTTTTCAACTAATATTTAACCCTTTATATTTATGAAAATGGCCGCCAATTGTAACGTCTCGCGGAATTGACATGTCACTGGCGGCGTTGATATCTCGATGACGGATCATCTGAAATGAAAAAACCAAAAATATTTGGATTCAGTATGAGTGTAGCTCTCTTGCAAACCAGAATTATAATTATTTATTAATAATTAACAAAATGTCGGACATGTAAAAAAAACCTGAAAAACGCGTTATTTTGCGGTTTTCGCGTGAAAAAAAATAGTAAAAATTAAAATTTTAATATAATTCTGCTTTGCAAGAGTCGAGCTACACTCATTACTGAATCTAAATATTTTTGGTTTTTTCATTTCAGATGATCCGTCATCGAGATATCAACGCCGCCAGTGACATGTCAATTTCGCGAGACGTTACAATTGGCGGTCACTTTCATAAATATAAAGGGTTAAATATTAGTTGAAAAATTTTTTTTGTGTTTTTTAAGATCATATTTACTGGACTTATTTAATAAATTATTACTATTTCTATAAATAAAAGCCTAAATAAATTTATTTATTTGTCCTGTTTTTAAGTGTCTAAACCAGAATGATCCCTTAAGACACTTTTGATCAAATAAGACACTTCTGTCCCACTTTTAAGACACCATTTTTTGCAGTGTATATACAAAGTTTTAAGCAAATGCCCAGATGTATGTGTGTGCGTGCATGTATGTGTTTTTTAGCACATTAAGAATACTGTTTTATGATATAACTTTTAAAATTATAGCATTTTCTAATGACAGTTCTTCTGGGAAAAATTTTCTATATTAAAAAACGAATCGAGTGATCTACATAAAGTATATATTTTGCCATCATTTTACGTAAAAAAGTCATTGTTCAATATTTTTGTTTACCTTAAAAATACTATTTTATAATATAACTTTTATGATTATCATTTTTTAAAGACAGTTCCTTTAGGAAAATTTGTCTATAATAAAAAATGAATTAATTTGTATGATTTTAAAGTTTTAAATTATTTTAATTATACCAAAAATATACCATTAATTCAAAGTTCACTTGGTTTATTGTATAAAATTTTATTAATTTAAATGTTTCAGTAATATATAATTGCGCATATTACTAAAAACTAAACTTAACTAATATCTAAAGCCAAATATTATAAGGAAATAAATCCCTCCTGGTGCATAAAGCACCATATAAAACAATTTTTATATAAATTTTACAAAAGGATATTATTTTTAAATGTAAAGCTTTCATAGATATAAAGATATTAAAGTACAAAATTAACATTGAAACATGTAGGTATAAAAATTGTGCCTTGATTTAAAATTCAATAAAAAGTGCATATCGAATTTAAACTTTACTAAGACGGGAAAAATTTGACGTTGAAAACATTAATTTTCATGAAAAAGGATTCTTATCTGACAGAACATATTTATTTCGCTATTGCTTTCTTGAATAATTGCGTAGGTTCAAAGAAATTAGAAAACAATGGATCTATCTATAGATCTAAATTCAGATCTAATCAATTTATCGTGTACCTTAGAGTTATAATTTCATCATTTCAAAGGCAGGGATGTATCCCAACTTTCTCTTTGGAGGATGGAGTTACCAGTGAATTAAATTTGTTTTTATTGAAAAGGAGGCGAAACCTAGAAAGTTGGCTGGTCCTCTGAGAGGTCTCAAATGTAACCTGATCATTGATCTTTCTAAGTTCAATAAGTTAGAGAAACCTCAATCAATTCAGTCGATCCACAAATCAAATATTTGCATGGAATTAGTCTTTTCATCAATTCCAGATTATTCTAATTCTGTGCTTCAATTGATTTAAGTTTCATTATATGTGCGTCCATTATTTGTTATTTATATTGCATTTTTCAATTTTAACTTTTGTGCAATATCTGATTTAAAAAGTAAATACTTTTGAAAATTAAATTTTATTATTCAATCCCATCACTTAATTTTATTATTTATATGCGATACAATAATTTTAATAGCAACTAGTAACCATTCAAGAACAATTGCTGTTACTATAATTCGCAAAATTTTGTTATCTATAGCAATTTCATTAGTATAATTATTATTAATTTGCAAATATCAGTGAAAGTGTTAAATTAGAAGTTGCTTCATGTTTTGAAGATATACATAGTAAATTCAACCGATTTAGAAGAAAGCAACTAAAATTCATTAATCACTTTAAATTACTTTTGCTTCCTTATATAGAAGCATTGTAATCGTGACGATTTTTGATTTTCTAAAAATAGTCCAAATCAACTCATTTTCAACTAAAAAGCATATTTACGATGTTTAAAGCCAATGTCCAGATGTATGTATATGTGTGTATGTATGTATGTAGGTATGTATGTATATATGTATATACGTGGACGTTTATTGTAGACTCTCTATCTCGAGAATGCTTTGACCGATCTTAATAAAATTTGGTAGAGTTATTACACTCATAATAATCTAGAAATGGACAAAGGGATCTTTAGAAATATTGGAACAAAAATTTCTGAGAATTTTTGTTCTTTAAGAAATACGGTTTTTTGGAGAGAATTTCTTTCCTAATAAAAAATTAAATTAATTAATGAAAGAATCTTATTCTTTGTGTCGAGATAAATCGATTGACCTATATAAAGTCTTTATTTGTCCAAGAATTGATGGACTAAATTACCATTTTTCATTATTTTTGACATTTAAAATCCCATTCACGTATGTAACTTTTAAAATTATGATTTTTTAAAGACAGTTTCTCTTAAAAAAATTTTCGGCATTAAAAATGAATCGATTGACATATATAAAGTATATTTTTAACCAATATATTAATAAGGAGAAATTGTCATTTTTTACTATTTTTGACATTTGAAATTGAATGTTGTCTTATAACTTTAAAAATAATAGATTTTCAACAATAGTTTCTTCTCAAAAACTGTTCAAGGTCGCTTTTTCCAAAAAAAATGTCTCTATGAAACTAAATATAGCCAAACTATGTATAGAAGACATTTCGAGTAACTTAGGATAGATAACTAATCATAAATAGTATTGTAACTCTTTTTTCATTTCGCTACGATAGTTTTGGTTACAACAGATTCTATACTACATACATTGAGAATAATCGAATTTTAAATGACTGACTGCAAATTGGTTTGCTATAACTTGCTTTAAAACCAATTGTCAGATTTAGATAATTATTTTTGCAAATTTTTATTTGGTATTCAATAAATTCTTTTCATCTATTATGGAAAGAATGTTTAAAGGTTTCTGTTAAACTGGGAAAGAATGTATTAAACAAGTTGAAGTGGATAATTATATTGATATGGGAGAATGAGGTGGGCAATTATTTTACTTAAATGGTTTAAATATTTGCTGCTAAACGGTGCTTAGCTTACTTGAAGTTATTAGCATCTTAATCTCTATAATATTGCGGTCTGCGAGCTCCCGTCCGTCTATTCTCCATTAGAGTAAAGTGGGTTATGTTTCTTTTGTCTCCTCCTAGTCACCCACTTCTACACCTCTATAATTCCAGCTCTCCATACCTAACGCATCATGCGTTTCAAATAGAGAGGGAACTTTGCAAAAAGTCGACGATTTTAACTAAGAATTTTACAGCTTCTCTCTGTTGTTTCAATGTTTGAAAAAGAATTTACCATCATTGCTAAAATCAACAATATTATTGCAAATGAGAATTCTGATTCCTTATTATCTTCTAAATAAATCTTTACAGCTTTTAAAATACCAATAATTGTGATACAATCCACAATTTAACTTTGCTGGGTCGATTGCTTTCAAACTACAACAATTAATCAACGATGAAATATAAACACACTTAACGAAACAATATAATACAATGAAATAATTGAGGAATCAATCGAATAACCGACATGTACAATAAAGGATTTTATATATGGTACAATCAATTATGGTTCATATATATGTATAGAAATCATATTACAATTACTTTTTAACTTTTCATATATATGTATAGAAATCATATTACAATTACTTTTTAACTTTTCCATATATATGTATAGAAATCATATTACAATTACTTTTTAACTTTTTCTAACTTTTTTAAACCTAACTTAATTAAATTATGAAATTTCTGAATTTGTGAAATTGAGTGAAAGAAAGATAATTTATTATAATATTTGCAGAATTACCACTTAGCATCAATTATAATATAAGTAATTGCGTTTTTTCAAATAGCTTTAATATATGTTTAAGTAAGAAAAGAGAAACACTCTGAAAAACACGATTTTATATTAAAAGTGTGTAAAATAAGAAAATGAGAAAATATTAACTGTAGCTATATTGTTACACTTGTAGAGGTTATTGTTTCCTGGACAGAAAAATTGGATCACAATAGCGGAAGAGTATATATAATAAAAAAAACTTTCACTCTAATATATTTTCACATTACGAAAGAAAACTTTCGCTAGCAGATCTAATATGTTTCCATGAAAATTGGACAAGTGAATCGAAAACATTACATCCTGTCTAACCGTAAACTTAATAGCGTTAATCTCCGCGGATCGAGCAAAAAATCAATCTGGAATCTGTAGCTAACTATTATATTTCTTGCACAATGATAACGTTATATTATTTCCCGTGTAATATGATTTTTAAAAAACCTAAAATAGTTTCACGTTATTGAACATTGCTCGTTACTGTAATTTCATGATAATATAAAAATCATTTATCAATTATAAAAGATAGATAATGTAACATGCGGATGGAATATAAATTCACATCACGTAAGAAGAAATTGGTAAAGAATTAAAACTTTTAGTGTAAAATATGTCAAACAAAAAATAAAAATATACATTTTAGAAAGGGATCAGGCATACATTCTCTGAGACCCGAAAATAATTTCAGACCATATGATCCTGGAAAAGTTTCTATGCGATCCATGCTCAAAAACTGTTGAATAAATCGTAATAATTAAAATACTAACAAGACACTCACCAGTTTGATAAAAATATTTTCGTGTTTGATCAATCCTCCCTCATATTCCAATCGTTGAGAATTTGAATAGAAATTCACTGAAAATCACGAAGAGCAAGTCACACTTTAAAGGATTTCCAGAAACTTAAATTTGAATCACTTGTACTTCCGTTCTAGATCTTGATCAGAAGTCACTATTCCTGTCATGGTTCACATTTCGCGTAAGAACAAATTTCCAAATATATTTAATTAAATCACAATTATCAAGACACTTTAATTATTGGTACATAGACTGTTTAATAGAAAGATTAATTTCTACAATGATGCCTCATTTTGCAGGGGAAGTTGAGGGCAGTTAAGATGTTTGTACTTTGATATCGATCAAGCAACTCATGATTCTGCGTCTGATGCACAACAGGTGGTTCCTACTCAAGTACTAAACTATCTCAATTTCCTCTCAAGTTTTTATCACCATCTCGATGTGTTCTAGCTGATTAAATATCTATAGTTTGGGTGATTAAAAGCAGCTCCAAATCCAAAGATTTCAATCTTCAAAATTGAAAATATGTAAAAACGCTTATGAGCACTTGTTTTAAAGAATTTTTTGAAATTTTATCATTAGTTTTTTTGGAAACAAAGTTTTTTGCTTTAAAAGTTGTCTTTTTGATTTGATAAATTAGTAGATACTCAATTATTTTGTATGCCTTTTATTAGAGATCTTGTGATCATTTTTAAATTCTTTCAGTAAGGTTTCTTTTCTTTATTTTATGTTATTTAATATAACTTTTTGTTCATCGACTAAGAACATGATTCCTTGATGAACACGGAAGATGCTTTAGACAAAAATACGATTAGAATGTAGGATTCTGTTGAGAGATGAAAACAGATGATTTTTTAATTGGAGAAATTTATACTTAATTAAAAGAGTTGATCTTTATCTGTAAAAGCTGTTTCTAAATTAGAAAAGTAGATCAGGAATTGTAAAAGACAAATAGTTCTTAAGTATGAGAGAAGATCCTTTAGTTAGAAAATTTGGTCCTTGATGATGAGTCCTAGATTAGATGAGATTTCTCTTTATCAAGAAAGACGATTCTTCATGTAAAGCTGACCCTTCAGTCCGAGTGGCTAATATTTTGATCAGAATAACTAATGTGTGGCGCCCCTAATGTCTTCATTAGAATAGCTGACGATTTGACGGGACTAGTTAATGACTTGTTGAGGGTAGCTAAAATGTTAATTGGAAAAGATTCGGTGACCAGAACTGATTATCCTTTGATCCAAACAGATGATGATTGAGTTGATAAAGCTACTTCTTCAATGAGGGTACATTTGATTTTGTGACCGAAACAAATGACCAGAAAATAGACGATCCTTTGATGGAAATAGATATTTCTTTAAATAAAACAGATAATTCCTTGATTGAAGCGAATAATTCTTAAATTACAAAAACTTTAACTGTGAGAGTTGAGTGGAGTGATTCGTCTGATGTCTTCCTTTAATAGCAGCAGTTGATAGTCTGATACGAGAAGATGACCTTCAATGGGGGAGGGATTTACCTTTTCTATGTGATGTTAACCTTTTGTTTCTAAATATCCAAGTAAAAGTCTAAATTCAAAAAGTCCTCTTTCTAATTCTCGAAATTCACTCCTAAATCCAAGACGTCCTCTTCTTAATCAGAGGTGATTCCCCACTACCAAGAATCTTCTTTTGCTTTTCTTGGGTCCCTGTGGTAAAAGTTGCACAATCGACGGTCCCTGATCACTGCCGGAAGTACTCTCTTCGACCCTCTTAATACAAGTTTTTGGGATGATTGACAGGGTCTTGTTTTTATGTGGGAATCGTGAAGAGTAGTCTGGATAATATGAGAAGGTCTTGGCTTAATGTGAGAAGTCCCTTTAATGGCAGGAGTTGAGGGTGGGTGAGGAAAGTTTGGGTGGAACGTCCTCTGCGACGAGGTGAGGATTTTGAACTGCGGAGGACCCTCGAGCAAACCCGCACCACGCTGCATTCGAGCGGACAAGACACACGTTGAAGTACGATGTGCTTCCTATATCTGATAGAGGTAAAAAGAGGGGGCTCTTTGAGTGTTCAGTGAAGAGCTGTGGTAAGAGAGAAAGAGAAAAAGAGGGAGATGGCCACAAAGTAGTTGCAGTACACCAGTACGGTCTCGACGATGAAGTGGGTCGGAGAACACTGCGATCTGGCGGGGCCGACGGCCTTCTACCTGAGTTTCTTTCTTTCTTTCTTTTCTTTGCTTTGCTTTCCTTTTTTCTCTTTCTTTCTAGTCCTGCCACTTGATTCTGTAGTCACGCTCGCCAGGGACCCATCCTGATCCCTCGGATCCAGGGAATCAAGTTCGATCCTCTGAAGAATCATCTCGGCTAATCCGCATCAAGAGACTCGTTTCAGGAGAGCTTAGTGTCTGGTTGCAGTTTTACTTAGCAACTGTTGATCCGTTTCTGTTTTGGCAGCAAACTTTCAGATCAGCTCAATGATAAGGGGAAACTGTAAATTAGATAGCAACTGATGAATAAGTAATAATAAACAATAAAATAATTAATGTCAAATCATCAGATCATCATCACTCTTAACAATTCTGTAAGACTACCTACGTTTTCTTTATTAACTGTTGATATTTCTTCAAAATGATCATTGTACACATATAGGTATATACAGTAAGGCCAATCAACATGTAGTCAGGTACAATACATTATACCTGATTGGACATACCATGTTCAGTTAGGTACCTCACAATAATGAGTGAAATTTCACTTAAAAATAAATTTAAAAATAAATTGATTTTTAAGTTTGATTAATTAGTTAAAATCTAACTTAATCAGTTAACGACAGCAACTAAATTATGAACTGAGTTAGTTAATTATCTTAACTGAATTCGTTCTAGAAATTAATTAAATTTACGAAACTAAAGGATCAGTGTACCAAGAACATTCTTGCAGAACAGGAGTGTTCTCTGATTGAGTTTAGATTGTAATTAATTGTTTACCTTGAAACGAAATTGCTTTGGCCTGATAAGAAGTTCATTAGGAATTTTCAAAGCGAGGCGTAAAATATCGTTCTCGTTACATCCGTGAAATAGAGCGAGGGCTTCAAAAACTGGTGAGAGTAGCGTCTCACTGCCAACAAAACGGTTCTTCGTGGTTCATGGATATTTCTCCTCTTGTATGACACGTACTTCTCGTATTTACATTGTGTCTGCCGGCGTGCAAAATCGACATTAATTCTCTAAAATTGGGTATTCCTTCGTCTCCCATGGTATGTCTTGAAAGAAAAGGTTTATTTAGGACAAAACGAATGGGTATACCTACATATTCTTAACAATAAGCTCATCCGACGCACTAGAGACCAGTGCAAACTACACAGCTTGTAAATAAATAATTCCCGAATAACAATTCTCCTCTTTTCAACTCAAAACACCACTCAAAAACTATAAAAAGTTGTCAATTCCTAGAATCTCACTGAATGAATCAGTGAATACAGATTTCTTTAACGCAACAGTTGCGTTAATTATAATTTATCGACAGTTACTGTCGATAAAGTGTTTTCACTGATTCAATCAGTGAGATGTTCCCTAAGAATTAATACAAATAGTCATCTAATCGCATTGATTTAACTTTTGCTCCAAATTCCTTGCTCAACAGATGGCATACTGTATAAGAAAAAAATTTAATGCCTTAACAGTTTCTTTTCATCTTCTCGCTTAAATCAATGCATCGTTTAATAGAGAGCGTTACAAATAAATAATTGATTACTAAAAACGTGTCAGTTGCATTAATATACATCACATGCAGATGTCTTTAGGCAATTTAATAGATGAAGGAGCCCGTCAAATCGGATGATAATCAAAACTCACATTGATTGATATCAATTTCTAATTAACGCCCAAAGCGAAGAAAGAAACTCCACACCGTAACTGAATTATAGGTAAGATTTAACATAGCTTGTTAAAAGTAGCTTTTCTTTCTGCGCTGAAGATCCCATAAACTACAATTTCAATGTAAATGAGATACGTGTAATAATTAGTGTACTTACTCGGCTCAAAAATTTGTAAGTTAATTATATAGTCGATTAAGGTATTGCTAGCGTGTCAATAATACCCACAAAAATTCAACAAGTCAAATATACTCTTTAAATATGAATCAGCGATATAAGTGAGCCACTTTTTCAAATCAGCGCATACACGCTGAAAATCAGCCAAGGTTATGTTTCATTGAAGCATCAACGTATAGGCTGGCTTACTTATCGCTGAGAATCAGCAGAATCCCGCTGATTCAGATTTAGAGAGTAATTATGTAATATAATTTTAAAGTAAAACTAATCAAGATTAAGGACATTTTAGATAATTATTAGTATATATCATTTCGTATTATATGTCTGGAGCTTCGTTAGAGAAAAGAAATTCTAAATAGACAGAATTTGGGGTCAGATGTTTCTATATAACAAATCACCAAATTACTTCACATTAAATTGTTTGTATAAGGTTAAAGGAAACGACTAATTACGGGAATAGACAAATTACTGAAAAAGTTAAGTAGGTAATTATAAAAGGTGAAAATCGCACGTGATTCAATGTTTGTTTTTTGTAAGAGGAGGATGTGGTGAACTACGAGACTCGACAGCACTTATGTCAATTAATTAGAAACATCTTTCTCGATGTATATGAACTGAGTACTAATTGCACATGCGTGAGGCAAAATACACGACTTTGTACCAGATACAGAGAGGGTAATACGTGCTCTGCAAGGTTCTTGGCATTATAGTTGTTCTATTCAGACTGGAAATAAACGCCTAGCCTGATGAAACTGAGATTTTTACAGAAAAGAAAACGGGTTATTGGATCGCGCATAGCTCTTTGATTTAATTGTTTTCATCTCAGCGTAAAGACTTTTATGAATGGTAGCCTCCATGAGTTATGAAAGTGTTTTCAGTTCGATCACCTTCAATTCATCTGTTCTCTTATTATTATATTTCTCTTAATTTCTTATTTTCTTATGAAGAGTCGTTTAAGAAAGGTTTTTATATGTTTGACACGTTGTCACTTAAGAACTTTGTAATTTCCTTATATATTGCAAAAAATAGCACTACAGTCAATATCTCAACTTTTTTCTTTTAAACTATTATACTCTTCCAATTTTTACCCCCTTTATAGTTTCCTTCTCCCTCCAACTTTTCTACTATACAATTTTCTGCTTTAGAAAGCTTAATCTTATTCCCAGAAAATTTTGTTAATCGATTTGGCATCTGATTTAAGTTTTTATTCGGCATTACTATATGCAAAAGGTATTTTGGCAGGATAGGGAGATTTTACGTAATTGATTAGTAATTAATAATATTGACAATCGTATGGTAATTAATGATATTGTTTGGGATTTCGCAGACAGCAGACCGTTATAATGCATATTTCAGGTTTCTCGGTCGATATGAGTACTTGGCCATAAATTGATTTGGTTCGGAAGAAAGTCGAAAGTCAAGCTCGTCTTCTCACTGACTGAGACCCTCGCCTCGTCCTCGAGGTTAGCCTGCTTTTGGATCTGGACAGGTGCAATTTTCGCGGGGCAATGCACCAGTTACCATCCAAGAAAGGAAATTCAATTCGCGTGGTTCACCGCATAACATCTCCTTCGTTATTATTTCTTCTGTCTCTTCAACTCGAAACCGCCTCTTTGACACTCATTGTTTCTCTCCAATTCTCCAAGTTAAAAAATTTCAAAATCTATTAAAAGCCCACTCAATTCTTTTCGGTTTTAATTTAATTAAAAATCTCTTTTATTTTATTTTTTTCAGAGCAGTAACCGGAGAATGAAGGGAGAGCAGGGCAAAATGAAGTAGGATAAAATATATATAAGAAAAATAATAAAAAAGAAATGAATATTAAATAATGAAAAAGAAAAGAAATAATGAAAAGAACCCTTAAGAAAGATCAAATAAAAAAGAAAAATAAACAGAATGTGGGAAAAGATGTTATGTTGTATAGAACAAGAATGATTAAAAGATCAAAAGAGAGTTTAGAGAAAAAGCAAAATTACTAAAGAGGCAAAAAAGAATGAGACTTTCTGTCGGCGAGTATTTTTTTCTCAACGATTTCCACTGTATTCAAATAAACACCTGTTCAAGGCGCGTGCTGACCTCGTTACCTCATCGCGAGAAGTAAGTCATTAGAAGACGGGATCCTACGATCACTTCACAACCCAACGAAAGGGAATTCATTCTCGATACTATCTAACGGAAATTACGAGAAACGCCCTTGAAACTTAAAACAAACATATTTTTCAATTCCTTCCTATATACAAAAAACTATAATTTTTATTCACCCAAAAATATTGTTTAATTTTGTAATAATTTGAGTATTTTCTTATAAAAAATTAAATTTATTGACATAAAATAAATATATTTTCATATCATGGTCTTTCTGAATTAGTTGTTACTCGAGAACAAGAAAAATTATAGATTGATTGGAAATAGTCAGATTGAGCTCCATGAAAAAATATAGAATAGAAACTGTACAAGTTTCATCATTCATTATTGATATAAAGTAAATACTGTATAAGGAATTTTCAGACGTGGAAGAGCAGTCATGACAATTATATGATTCATTGCAATTATACTTTCTACTGAATTTTGATTTATGTGCTGCTGATGAGAAAAAATATTTTAAAAATCATTCGGGAGGATTAGGTGCCTATTATGTCGTTTGAAATGAAGACCTCTAACTTTAGGGGAAAGGTTATTCGTGCTGAACTACTTCATGAAAGTTGAATCCACCTCAAACCTTAAGTTTTTACCAAGTCAACAAATTTCTATTTTACAATTAGAATTAACCTCAATATCAAATAATAGCCACAATATCAATAATTGTTGGCTGTTAATTAAAGTCTACTTCCTATTTTATTATATTTTTGATGTAGGTATAGCACTTTATTCATGATGAACTATCATTATTTTGATTACATTCTTACACTGAGGAAAATATACTTATGTCTGTCAAAAGTGCAGTACTTTTGAAATTTGACGCTATTGATTCAAAAACATACTGCGTATAAAATCCATAGTATATATCGCATCTTTATCGCAATGATGTTGCAATAAATTTCACAGTATCCCAATGGGAAATTTCTGTATAGTGCCGACGTAGACAATCGGCGCAGCATAGAATCTATGTTTGTGCCAATGCTCAGCCAAGTCTTGGCAAATTGACATTAACTTATGGTTTTGCCAACGCTTTGACAACTCTCTAGTATCTATTTTTTAAACATCAAACATTTTTTGATTATTTATAATTAATAAAAATTTTTAAACAATTATTAAATTATTTTTTATTTTGTTTCAAGTTTTATTAAGTGTAAAAAGATCTAAAACTCAAAAAACTAAAATTTTTTATTTTATTTTTTAAAAAATTTCATTAATAACAAGATTAATTTATTCAACCACTTCACTGGCGAAACGCCTTTTGGGGCGTCAAGCACTGCCGTGCCCAAACTTGCGAAAATACGATAAAAGGCGTCAAAACTATTTCCCAATTATTAATGTCTGTAACTAATTTTTATTCATTTAAACATTTTATAATTATAGTTTAAGGTTCAGAGAACACGACTATGCTTTTAGAAAATGGTATT